>SNQJ01S0072926.1:0-20372 GCA_010110895.2 Picea sitchensis | reverse complement strand
GTATTGGTGTAACTCTTATACTATTGTTCATTTCTCATTGGATATAGTTGAATGGTTTAAGTATAATTTGAAAAATGTTTTAAATTGTACTTGATACTGATTCACCCCCCTCTCAGTATCAACAGGTGACTCATTAGTAGCATGGCTTAGTAAAAATCAAGGTTCCATTTCTTTATCAACCACAAAGGCAGAGTACATTGCTGCTGCTACCTATTGCACTAAGGTATTATGGATGATTTAGACACTTGTAGACTTGGAGGTAAAATACGTTGCATCGATCCCAATTCATTGTGATAACACTAATGCCATCAGTGTGTCTAAGAATCCTATATTCCACTCCAAGACCAAGCATATTCCCATAAAATACCATTTTTTGAGAGAGCAAGTCACCAATGATGTTGTTCAATTTTAGTACATTCCAACCACAGAAAAAATAGCACACATATTTACTAAAACCCTAGGCAAGACCCCTTTTGAATATCTCCATCAGAAGTTGGGTGTCATCCCGTTTCACACCTAAGAGAGTCCATCCTGTTAGGGGGATTCTTATATTGATTGCATATTTGATACCTCCTAAAAATATTGCAACAACTTAGGGGGAGCGTGTTTTCTTTGACATTGATGTCAAAGGGGAGGAAAAGAACAGGTTTGGGTGCCTTTGCTTCCATCAATGCCAAAGGGGGAGATTGTTGGCATGTTTTATAGGCAGTGTATGGTTGTCATTGATGGAAAGTACATCAATGATGATGGCTTGAGTATAGGAAGGATGTGTCAGGAGGGTACCAGAAGTCTTTTGGGAAGACGCTGCAGAGAAAGCTCAACAAGATCAAAGTATGCAGTGATGGATATCATTGAAGATTTCTTGATGAACGTCAGATCTGAGCTTGAGTTCTGACCGACATTGGATCCAGGAGAAATTACACGCTCTTTAATGAGCAAGGTGAAATGCGAAACTATGAAAAATCACCTCAACAAAGACTCCATCTTTTAGTTTTGGTTATCGGGAGATGGAGAAGTCAAGAGTTGAGACTCTCCAACACAGGAGTCTCGAAGTCGCGAAATGAAAAACCCTAAAATCGAGAAATAGGCACATCACTTGAAGTTTCAGCTACCAGAGTTTCAGATACCGGGATATAGGGATGTCACAGACTCTTGTCATCAGGAGTCCCGAAGTGCCAAAATGTGAAATCTCGAAACCCAAAAAAAGGCACATCACTCGGAGTGTTGGATACCGGGATTTCGGTTATCGGGAGATGGAGATGTCAAAGACTCACATCATCAGGAGTCCCGAAGTGCCAAAATGAAAAAACCCAAAATAGGTGCATCGCTTGGAGTAATGGATACCATGATTTCGAATACCGGGAGATGGAAATGACAAAGACTCTCATCATAAAGAGTCCCGAAGTCAAGAAACCCGAAGTCAAGAAATGATAAAGAGTCCATACCGGAGTTTTAGATATTGGGAGTAGGAGGAGTCAAGAGTAAAGGCTCTTGATCAGAGGAGTCCCGAAATTGCAAAACTCGAAGTTGCAAAACCCGGAGTCGCAAAACCCGAAGTCGCGAAATGTCACAAACAAGCTCTGTTTCAGAGTTTTGGGCACCGCGACATGGAGAGTCAAGAAACTTTACCACAGGAATACCGAAATGTCGATTCACCTAAATGAGGAACACTGGAGTATCGGACTGTTGATATGACTCCATTTCAGAGTTTCGGATATCGGGATTTGAAGTGTCAAAACAATTCACCACAAGAGTACCAAAATGCCGAAGTGCCGAAACGCGAAATTGTGAAATGCAGTTTTTGAATAAGGCTATGGTCACAACCATTGGTCACATTGGTGAGAGATAGAGGAAAGAGCTAGAGAAACCAAGCACCATTTTGGGGATCATGACGTGGAGTGTCGAGACACTTGATCACACGAATCCTGAAATGCCGAAATGAATGAAAGACTAATGAAAGTCATCCAACTGTGCATATGAAATTGAATTAAATCGAAGGGCTACTATTGCACGTCATAGTGTAACTACCAGAAACCACTGATGGTTTCTTCCAGAGGAATCAAAGACACTTCAGGGTGATTGATAGAGGAGGTGAAGAATCTCAAGGGATCTGCAAGTAGAACACTGACTATTCGTGGAGGCGATTGACAGCTGGATGAGCGTTGGAGCCTGTAACTGCAACAGAGTAGTTGAGCTCGACTGTAACAGAAGATGAAGAATATCAATTGTTGGTAGTGTGAAGTAACTTGATTATGACACCCATTGATGATGGAAACATGGGATGAACAAACAAAGAAGCTAAAGAGTTTCCATGATGAACAGGCAGAGCACTTGACATGCAGAGCATGCAGAACCATTAGATACAGGGCATGCACAAGATGCACAAAGAGTATAAGAAAGATGAAAAAAGAAGAGATCGATGTGGTTGTGGTGGTGAGTGATGTATGTGTGAAGAAAGAGGTGGAGGGTAGTAGCTGAAATGGATAGAAGACAAAAGGTGCATGGAATGGGAATGGGGTAGAGAGCACAAGAGGCAAAAGAACAAAAAGTGCAATGTATGCATCCAGGAAAATAGTGAGGAAGACAAAGCAACGAAATATTGCAGAATAGTGATGAGACTAGTAAGCTATTGTTGAACACTATATCACTGTAATAAGTTTTAGTAACTCATATTCATAAACCAGGGTGGTAGGGAGGTGCTAGGGAGGACTGGTGTCCTGAGAGGTTCAAGTGGGTTCTTGAACATAGGGAGTTGTAGCTTCCATATAGTTGGTGCTAGAGAAACCAGGGAGTTGGTGCTTCCTTCTAGTTGGTGCTAGAGAAACTAGGGAGTTGGTGCTTCCTCTAGTTGGTGCTAGAGAAAACAGAGAGTTAGTGCTCTCAGCAAGTAGCATCTTGCAAAACAGAGGTTGCAGCCTCATTATGAGTCGGTGCTCATATGCATGATAATGTAAAGAATGTAAATAATACTTATCATATAAAGAAGAAGAGGTTTTTACCCTTTATGGGTTTCCTCGGGAAACATTTGTCTCTGTGTATCTCATATATGTGACTGATGCTGAATGTGCCACTACTTATTTCCCTGCATTATTGTGATTATCATTGAGTGCCTAGTAAAGAGCTTAAAAAGAAGCATAATTGTTTAAGAACGAGAACAATTGATTCACCCCCCCCCACTCTCAGTTGCTCAACAAAATGAAATCTTTCACTATATGCACTAAGATAATGATAAGGACTCAAAAGACAAAAATGCCAAGCAATGAAAAATGTCTATTTTTTTGTATTTTCAATATATCAAAACTGAAAATGCATGGACTGAAAAAATAACTTGATATATAGCCCTACCGTGTATAAAAAAGAAATAACTCGAGCAAGATACCAAGAAACAAAACACCTAGCCCAATGTACAAGGACAATAAAAATGAAAAGATGAAGAGAAATACTTCGCCCATAAATTCAACCAAAAGAGGGTTTCCTGTCATCCCACAGGTACTCAACAAGCACTACAGAGACCCAAGCAGGCTCAACAAGCATCAAATCCCACCTAGAAAACACTAGACCAAGAAAATAGGAAAGGAAAAGATGTGTACGCGACTATTTGTGCAGATAGAGCGTATATACGCAACTTGCAGTGAGACAGCCCGCGTGTATACGCGACTGTCAAGGAAAAACGTTTGTATATACTTTAAAACAAGGCTAGGTAAGGGAGAAAGGCTAAAAAATCAGACCCAAAGTGAACAGGAGCTGTCAAGAAATAATATGATAAGAACCACAATAGAAATGAGATAAATCTAAGGAGAAAGGTACTTCAAACCCTAAGAAATAATATTCATCCCCAGTATGGTCACCAATTCTGTTACGAGGAAAATCTCTCTATGGCTAGGGTGAACCACAACAGATGGAAATGACTGCAAAAATCAACTCTATCCCAACAACATGCTATATAAACCAATGTGCAAGCAAGATGAGAAAGAGGCCTACCTCATCCAGATGTTCGATGGTGTCCACCGTTGAGCACTTTGACCCAAAGCTATATATACCTGCAACA
Organism: Picea sitchensis; assembly: GCA_010110895.2. Taxonomy (NCBI): domain Eukaryota; kingdom Viridiplantae; phylum Streptophyta; class Pinopsida; order Pinales; family Pinaceae; genus Picea; species Picea sitchensis. The sequence continues at coordinate 16,324 of SNQJ01S0072926.1, read as the reverse complement.
AGTTCTCAACAAACAAGAAAAAACAAGCATATGGTGGAAATATAGAAGGTTAGCACATTAGATAGCATAATCCATTAATATACATAACAAATATGCCCATGGGTAATAATTCATATATTTTCAAGATATCAATTGGATGGGAAAGGAGTGTTTATATTAATAAATGATTAGTAGAAGTGAAAATATTACAAACTTGTGTCAGCACGGTTCGGAAACAAGAAACCAATTTCCTTTCAGGTGGGCCTCCACCACTTCAATCCTCCACCAAAGGCAAGCTCATATAAGGGAGGTAATGAGGTTCTCCATCAATAAGGGAAGAGCTTGGGGGCTGAACACTGTGTTCAGAAAAAAGGACAAAGGGATGCAGACTCAATATAAAGTAAATGATTTCTCCAGAGTAACTTTGCTCTCAAAATTGAATTCTTTCTCCTTTTCCATAGCTCAGAATTGGCCTCTTTATATCCTTCAAAACGCAACTGAAGGGCCAAGTCAAAACGTTTCCAGTATATGGAAGGCCAAGGATCATAGATCTCCTGTCGTGACATGGAAACCTGACATTTAATTTTGATTTTCTGGCAGAAATCCTGATGTACGAGGGCTGTAGTGGAGAAGCCTAATTATACGCTTACTGTATAGGGTGAAAGATGCTTACAAGTGAAAAAATTTGTATTTTTGTCTCTAGATTTTAGTAATAGGGAATATAAGTCAGCATAGGGAAATGGAATAAGTGTTGGAAGATTGGTTGTTGTCATTGATGTCAACCCTAGTCATGGATTTTGGACCGCAAGATTGATGAAGATATTTGGACATGAAGGAAAATGCACATGTAGATAAAACACCCATGGATGGATAGTATACATCATGTTGTTTCTGGTGCTATGTGGCACATCATGTGGATCCTCATGGTTGAGGAGAAATGAATTTTTGAAGATGACAAAGTGAATTGAAGAAGGAAGTACATGTAGGCCCTGAAGATAATTATTGAAAAGAATTACACAATAAGAAAGTGTCAGGTCGGCCCTAATGTTAAAAGGAAGTGACATAAATGGTATAAATAAACATCATTATACATTCATTTGATACAAGTCGAATTTTAGGGGAAATAAGAAGAAAAGAAGGCTGGATTTCAAGGGAGGATGAAGTCTTTTGGTGATGTGTTCTAAGGTATGTTATTTTCAGGTCATCTTACCATTTTTGCTATAACTTTTGTTTTATAAAGATTCAGATGCTGAACTCTCTATGGTATTGAGAAGACATATCAAGGTACCTTTGGTAAACATTTCAGCTCTTTATTCAATATAATTATGGATATACACTATGTGGAAGATAGGGTTTGTGACCAGTCCTGAAGCTAGTCAATAAACAGGTGTTCCAGGTAAAATAGTCATAACTTCTTCATACATAATCCAAATGAAGTGGGACCACATCCAGTGGAAATAGTACGGACTTTAGTTTATTTTGTGTGAGGTTCTGAATCGTATGATAAATATTGCGTGCGGGGCATGCTGTACAAGTTGGGTCTTCTGAATAGACCAGAATTGAATAAAGTCTACCATTCTTTCTACAACCTCTTTTTGGGGAGGATTCAAGGAGTGAAAATTGGAGGTGTTTCAAAGAATACATTGCATAATATTATCTAAAGGATCATAGTACTCCAAGAATTGAAGAATTTCTGAAATTGAAGAAGTCTCAGGAAGCATTGTCAGGTTCTATGTGATGATTGGTTGATGGTGATGATTTAATGTAAAGTTTTATTATCTCTCATATATTCTTGGGTGGAAGGAAGGGGAAATTATGGAGAGTTCAACTCTCTATTGATATTGGAGGATTGTATCTTCCTCTTGTAGGTTTATCCCTCCATCTACATTTGGAAGTTGTAGCTACCTTTGGAAGTCATTACTTTGCTTGAACAAAAACTATTGATCATTTCTCATATATTATGCATGGTGTATTGTGGTGTATTGGTGTAACTCTTATACTATTGTTCATTTCTCATTGGATATAATTGAATGGTTTAAGTATAAGTTGAAAAATGTTTTTAAATTGTACTTGATACTGATTCACCCCCATCTCAGTATCAACAATTGGTATTAGAGCAGGTTGTCTTTAGAATAGTTTAACCACTGGAAGGAAAATCCTAAGCAAAGATGAATGACCATGAGCACATTTCAAATGGGATTCAAAAATTTGATGCAAGAAATTATGCATACTGGAGTAATAGAGTGAAAACTTACCTAACGGATTTGGGAGTAGACATTTGGTACTCAGTTGTAAATGGCTATGTGATCCCAAATAATGCTCCAACCAATCCAAATGAGAAGAAGCTTATGAGTTGTAATTCAAAATCCAGACATGTTATTCTAGCAGCATTGGCACTAACCATTGCTAGCAAAGCGATGGGATGCAACACTGCTAAAGAGGTGTGGGACAAACTCAAGAATATCTACGAAGGTGATCCAAAAATTAAGCAGGTCAAGCTTCAACGACATAGAACAGAATTTGAAAATTTGAAGATGAATGAAAAGGAAGATATTGCAACCTATCTTCTTAGAGTTGATGAAGTTGTTATTAAGGTGTCAAGCTTCAACGACATAGAGCGTAATTTGAAAATTTGAAGATGAATGAAAATACATATTGCAACCTATCTCTTAGACACAAGTTGTTAATGCTATCATAGATTTAGTAGCAGCTCGATGAATCGCTGGTTGTACAAAAAAAGGAGTTGAGATCACTTCTCTTGAAACATGATGCTAAGGTCTCCATTTCATTGAAGAAACTAGGGATTTGACCAAATGACAATGGATGAATTACATAAATCCCTCATAGAATATGAAATGAGAACAAGTACAAAAAGTGACCAGACAAACAATGGCTAAACCTTAAAAGCCATAAAGAAGACAAAATCCAAGGATAAATACCTTTATGAAGAAATAGAAAATTTCATAAGAAGGTTCCAGAAAGGAAGTGAAGATACAAAGTGGTAAGTCTCCTCCTCAAATGTTTTAATTGTGGTAGAATAGGACATATTGTTGAAACTCTGCTTACTATAAAAAGAGGTCTCAACAATAAAAATAGCTTCTACTCCAAGGGATGATGACATTCTCAGATGAGAGTGATGAAGAAGATAATTATGGAGGAGTAGTCCTCTTCATAACCCAAGAAACCCAGATGATGATCATAAGAATTCCAAAGAAGAAGAAATCATTTGTGAAGAATATCTGATGAAGAAACCAACCTTGATTCCTTTTGGGGATACAAAGAAAATGCAGAGAGTGAACAAGAAGATGAGAATCTTGAAAAGTTGAAGTACAAGTTGAAACTGAAAATAGCAAGCTTAGAAACACAAACATAATACTAAAAGGTGAATTGAGTAGTTGTGAAGAAGAGAATTACAAGATTGAAAAGACCATTAATATCTTGAAGGAACAATTAGAAGATTTCATGAGAAATTGAAAGTAGAATTGGACCACACAAAAGGGGAGCTACTATTGGACAAATAAAAAGGTTGAATAAGTTCAAAAAAAAACACTGAAAAAATTAGATGAGATCCTTAGCAAGAAAGATATCCAACCACAAGACAGACTAGGATAAACGACAAGAAGAAAAGAAAACAAGAGAAGGAAGTTGAAATGATGAAACCAACACTCCAACACAAGTTGAACAACAAGATAGAAAAAACTAGAATTCAAGGAATGAGACATCAAGAAGATCCTCCCATTAGTAGTAATGAAAGAAATCATTATGAAGGAAACTATAGAAGAATATCTCATGAACCCGTGATGGACCACACCACAAATAAGATCACTTACACCCAGGTATCGAAATTTCTTTTTTTGGACATTGATATACTTGTGGAAATTTTGGACACAAGGAAATCATTTGTAGAATCAATGAAAGGAATACTATGCAAGCTACATGAATGGTGGAAAATAGTAGATATGAAAATTTTCATAGACCAACAAAAATTATAAACAATTTGACCCATTAATGGATCAAAAATATTGTATGTTACAAGTGCAATAATCTTGGTCACAAAGCACGGATTGCAGTAGATGAAGGAAGATAATGATATGCCATATGTTTGGTATACCCAACCACAAAGATGGAAAAGGAAAGAAATTCCACACAATGAAAATTATCAATTAGCATTAGTCACAAAGATGCAAAAGAAGAAGAAGATGAAATGTCACAGACAATGGGTGCTCATCTCATGAATAGAGATCAAAGAAAATCTTTCATCTTGAAGAAAAGTATGGAAATGTTGCATTTGGAGATGACTCATCTACCAAAATACTGGAAAAAGGAACCCAGAATATTGGAAGTGAAAATGTAAAGCAGGAAAATTCCTATTATTGAATAATATTTAAAGCATAATCTCCTCAGTGTCAAGAAAATATGTGATCAAGGATACACTCCTAATGCTTGACTCCCCAAAATGTAAAATCATAGAAAATAACTCGTAAAGATTGGTTGTAAATGCAACAAGAAGACCAAACAACATATACATCCTAGACATTAAGAAGAGCGAGAAGAAGAAAAAGTTACCAAAAAATGATTCTAGGGAAGAAAAAGTCCCAAATACCAAAAAATACAGATACATTATTGAGTGTCACATACTAGGGGAGTAATCCCCTAAAGAAGAAGGTTACCTTTTCCATTAAACTCAAGGGAAGGTAATATTACCCTTTCCATTGATTTCATAAAGGGGAGAGAAATTGGGATCATGATGATAGGGAGCATGAGTGTTTCCATCAATGACAAAGGGGAGATTGTTGAATATTGGTTGTTGTCATTGATGTCAACCCTAGTAATGGTTTTGGACCAAGTAAGATCGATGAAGGTATTTAGACATTGAAGGAAATGCACATGCATACAAAACCCATGGATGGATAGTACATCATGTTGTTTCCAGTGGCATGTGACATGCGATCTCACATATTGAGGAGAAATGAATTTCCTAAGATGACAAAGTGAATTGAAGAAGGAAGTACATGTGAACTCAACATACCTCATTAAAGAAAATAATTACAAAATAAGAAAGTGTCAGTCAGCCCTAATGTTAAAAGGAAGGACATAAATGGTATAAATAAAGATCATTATACATCTATCATACAAGTCTAATTTCAGAGGAAATAAGAAGAAAAGAAGGTCGGATTTCAAGGAGGATGAAGTCTTTATGATGTGTTCTAAGGCATGTTATTTTCAGGTCATCTTACCATTTCTTTTGCTATAACTTTTTTTCTGAAACGATTCAGATGGTGAAATCTATATGGTATTGAGAAGACATATCAAGGCACCCATGGTAAAAATTCAGCCTTTTATCTGCCATAATTATGGAGTGCAGATACACTGTGGAAGATATTAGGGTTTGTGACCAGCCCTAAGCCAGTCAATAAACAAAAGTGTTCCAGGTAAAATAGACATAACTCTTCACAGAATCCAAATGAAGTGGGATTCATTTAAATTGGAAAGAGTGTAGACTTTGCTCTTTGTGAGTCTCTGTAAACAGATTTTAAATATTGAGTTAACGGGGTACGTCAGATAAGTTGGGTCTTCCTAAAAAGACCGTAATTGAAAAGCCCACCATTCTCTTTCTATAACCTCTTTTGGGGAGGTTTCGAGTGCAAATTGGAGTATTTTCAGAGAATACATTGATAATATTATCTACAGGATCAGAGTACCCAAGAATTGAATAATTAAGAAATTGAAGAAGTCTCAGAAGAAGCCATCGTGTCTCTATGATGATGATTATTGATGGTGATGATTTAATGTAAAGTTTTATTATCTCATATATTCTTCTATGGAAGGAAGGGGAAAGGATGGAGAGTTCAACTCTATATTGATATTGAGGATTGTATCTTCTTTGGAGGTTTATCCTCCCTCTACATTTGGAAGTCAGAGCTACCTTTGGAAGTCATTACTCCCTCTTGAACAAAAAACTATTGATTATTTCCTCATATATTGTGCATGGTGTATTGTGGTGCATTATGTAACTCTATACTATTGTTCATTATTAATTAGATATAATTGAATGGTTTAAGTATAAGTTGATTTTTTTTAAATTGCACTTGATAATGATTCACCCCCTCCAAGAGAGATCAACAATTGGTATCAGAGTAGGTTGCCTTCTGCATCAGTTTAACCACTAGAAGGAAAAATCTTGAGCAGAGATGGATGACTAAGGAGAAAAAATGTAAATGGGATTCAAAAATTTGATGGAAGAAATTATGCATAATTCTATGATAGAGTGAAAACTTACTTAACAACATTGGGAGTAGACATTTGGTACCTCAGCTGTAAATGGCTACAATCCCAAATAATGCCCAACCAACTAAAATGAGAAGAAGCCATGGATTTGTAACCAAAAGTTTATTGATGTTATTCCCAGTGCACAAAACCAACCATTGCTATCAAAGTGATGGGATGCAACACTGCTAAATAAGTGTGGGACAAACTCAATGGAATATCTACGAAGGTGGTCCAAAAGTTAAGTAGGTCAAGTTTCAATGACATAGAGCAGAATTTGAAAAATTTGAAGATGAATGAAAAAGAAGATATTGCAACCTATCTTCTTAGAGTTGATGAAGTTGTTAATTTAATAGAGGATTAGGTGAAGAGCTCTTCGATGAATCATTGGTCATACAAAAAGTGTTGAGATCACATCTCTTGAAGTATGATTCTAAGGTCTCTACCATTGAAGAAACTAGGGACTTGACCAAAATGACAATGGATGAATTACATGACTCTCTGGCAGTATTATGAAACAGGACAGTACGTAGTGACCGTGACAAACAATGAAGCAGCCTTTAACCATAAAGAACACAAAAGACAAGGATAATGACCTTGATGAAGAAATAGAAAATTTTGTAAGAATAACTTAAAGGAAGAGGAATATACAAAGGTAAGTCTCCTCAAATGCTTTAATTGTGGTAGAATGAGACATATTGCTGAAAACCTGTTAATATAAAAAGAAAGAAGCCCTAACAACAAAAAAAGTTTCTACCCATGATGATGACAACTTCAGATGAGAGTGATGAGTAAGATAATGATGGAGGAGAAGTCCTTCATAAACCAAGAAACCTAGGATGATGATCATAAGAATTCTAAAGAAGAAGAAATCATTTAGAAGAAGATTCAGATGAAGAAACCAACCTGATTCCTTTTGGGATACAAAGACAATGCAGAGATAACAAGAAGATGAGAATCTGAAAGTTGGAAGCATGTTGAACTGAAAATAGCGTTTCTTAGAAACACAAACATAATACTAAAAGGTGAATTGAGGTTGTGAAGAAGAGAATTACAGTTTGAAAAGACCATTAATAGCTTGAAGGAAATCAATTAGAAGATTATGAGAAATTCAAAGTAGAATTCGATCACACAAAAGGGGAGCTACTATTGACAACAAAAGGTTGAAGAAGTTCAAAAAAAACACCTAAAAATTAGATGAGATCCTTAGGTACCAAAGGAAGATATCCAAAATGACAAGACAGACTCGGATACAATGATAGCTCTAAGACAACAAAACAAGAGAAGGAAGTTGAAAATGATGAAACCAACACTCCAAAACAAGTTGGAATGTAAGATAAAAACTAGAATTCATAAGGAATGAAACATCAAGAAGATCCTCTCCCATCGTGTATGAAAGAAATCAATATGAAGGAAAACTACAAGAATATATCAGGAACCCGGTAAAATGGACCACACCACAAAGAAGATCACTATTCCCTTGTATCAAAATTTGTTTCTTGCACATTGTTATACTTTGTGGAAATTTTGGACACAAGGCAAATCAATTGTAGAATCAATGAAAGGAATAACTATGCAAGTTACATGAATGGTGAAAAATAGTAGATATGAAAATGTCCATGACATTTCAACAAAAAATATAATCCATTTGATCCATTAATGGATCAAAATATTGCATGTTACAAGTACAATAATCTTGGTCACAAAGCACAAGACGCAGAGATGAAGGAAGATAATCATATGCCAAATGTCTCCATACCAAGTACAACATGGAAACTAAAGAAATTCCACACAATGAAAAACTGTCATCAGCATTAGTCGCTATAAATGAAAAGAAGAAGATGAATGGCCTCATAGACAAGGGTGCTCATCTCATATGACCGAGATCAAAGCAAATTTTTCATCTTGAAGAAAAAGGGTGGAAATGTTGCATTTGGAGATGAATCATCTACCAAAAATACTCTTGGAAAAGGAATTGTAAATCTTGAAAGTGAAATGTAAAAGAGGGAAAAGTCCTATTGGTTGAAGATTTGAAGCATAATTTCATGTCAAGAAATATGTGATCAAGGATACACTTCCACGCTTGACTCCCAAAATGTAAAATTTAAAATAACTCAGATTTATTGGTTGTAACCGCAAAATAAGAATACCAAACAACATATACATCCTATAACATGAAGAATAGAGAGAAGACATGTTTTCACAAAAAGGATTCCAAGGAAGAAAAGTCCAAAAGACCAAAAATAATGATGAAGAATTATTGAGTGCCACACAGTTTAGGGGAGCAGCCCCAAAGAACAAGGTTACCTTTGCCATTAAACTCAAGGGGACAAGCCATACCCTTGCAATTTTATGTCGTGGGGGAGATAAATTGGGATAATGATGATAGGGGAGCATGAGTATTTCCATCAATGACAAAGGGGATATTGTTGGAAGATTGGTTGTTGTCATTGATGTCAACCCTAGTCATGATTTTGGACCGTAAGATTGATGAAGGTAGTTGGACATGAAGATAAATGCACATGAAGATACAACACCTATGGATGGGATAGTATACATCATGTTGTTTTCGTGGTATGTGGCACTGGCCACATGGATCACCATGGTTGAGGAGAAACACTTTTGAAGATGACAAAGTGAATTGAAGAAGGAAGTACATGTAGCCCTAAACATAATTAAAGAAAAGAACTACAAAAAGTGTCGTCAGCCCTACTGCTAAAAAGTACAGTTACAAATGGTATAAATAAACATCATTATATAGTCATTTTGATACAAGCCGGAATTTGCTTTTAGAAATAAGAAGAAAAGAAGGCCGGATTTTAATGGAGGATGAAGTCTTTTGGTGACAGGTAATCTAAGGCATGTTATTTCCAGTCATCTTACCATTTTTGCTATAACTGTTTTTTTAGAATGATCCAGATGGTGAAATCGCCATTGTATTGAGAAGACATATCGAGGTAACTCTGGTAAAAATTTCATCTCTTTTTATTCCCATAATTATGGAGAGATACACTCTATGGAAGATAGGGTTTGTGAGAAGTCCCTGGTTAGTCAATAAACAGATGTTCCGGTAAAACAAACATAACTTATTCATATAAAATCAAAATGATGTGGGACCACCTCCATTGGAAAGAGTATGGACTTTATTTTATTGTGTGTGAGTTTTCAAATCGGATGTTAAATATTTATTGAGGGGAATGTTGTACAAGTTCGCTCCCTAGAATAATCCAGAATTCAACAAAGTATGCCATTCTTTCTATAACCTCTTTGGGGAGGATTCAAGGACTGTTCGAGGAGTTTCGTAGAATACATTGAGTAATATTATCTATAGGATTGTAATACTCCAAGAATTAATAATTGTGAAATTGAAGAAGTCTCAAGAAACATTATCAGTTTCTATGATGTATTGGTTGATTGGTGATGATTTAATGTGTAAAGTTTTATTATCTCCTTTATATATTCTTGTTGAAGGAAGGGCAAGGATGGTGAGCTTAAATAATTCATTGATATTGGATTGCATTCTCTTTGGAGGTTTATCCCTCCCCTACATTTGGAAGCTGTAGATACCTTGGAATTCATTACTTCCCATGAACAAAAACTATTGATTATTTCATATATTGTGCATGGTGTATTGTGGTGTATTGGTGTACATATACCTTGTTCATTTCTCATTGGATAATTGAATGGTTTCTAAGTATAAGTTGAAAAGGTTTTAAATTGTACTTGATATTATTGATTCACCCCCTCTTAGTATCAACAATAAGGCCCTCTCTGCAAGATAGATTGTGAAGTAGGGTGAGGAAATCTTGCTCTAACAATTTCTTCTTCCAGTCCTCATGAGGTTTTATCTTATTATTGAATTTCTCATAGCAATACCTTACCTTTGGATAGTATCTTCTAAGGTATTTGGCTCATCAAATTCATTTTTATTCCTCGAAGGACTGAGGCAGTCCACTAATCAATCATTGCATCTTTATGTTTTCATCCTTTATGTAGGGAACATACCTTATCAGCTCAAGAAATTTGTTGATATATTCATCTATTTTGAGTTGTCCCATATTGAGTTCATATAACTCCTTGGTCTTACCATCAAAGTATTTCTCTCACAGATACTTCTTCTTGAAGTATTTCTCAAATTATTTTCATGAAAATTCATTCTCATGGATTCATTTCACATTCCTAAGGTCCTCCCACTAAATGGAGGCATTTCCATTCAGGTTGAAAATGGTTATTCGAGCCTTTAATTTTTTAGAGTAGTCATGGAATATGAAGTAATTCTTCAAGACTAGTAGCCAAACTCTCTTTCTTCCCCCTTCTTAATTTCTCCATCGAAAGTGGGTGGTTTAACTTTCTTAAATTATTCAAGGTCATGGCTCTTGGAATGTTTCCTCTTCTTTCTTTTCCTCTGGGAATGTGAACTAGTTTGGCTACTAGAAGATCCCTTGGAGTTGTCAGTTTCCTCACTAGAGGATTCTTCCATTGATTATCTCTTGGCTCCATGTTGGGCCTCCTTTGAGGTTCTCCTCCTTGTGTGGCCACTTTCAAGACCATGCTTTTGTATCTCAGGTGGACTTTGATTTTTCTTAGTATGATGTTTGTCCATATGACTAGTTGTTGGTCCATGTTGCAGTTGCCTTTATACATCTGATAAACTTTGCAGTAAGACTATGTTAATTTCAGATTGTTTTTCCTGCTCTTTTATCAACCTTTCATTGTCATCCTTACAACTCTGTAATTCCACCATGAGGCTTCTCACAGTTTCAACCAAATATGGAGGGGTTTCCACCACCCTCCTCTCATCATATTCTTCCTCTCTATTGTGGGAGATTTCCCCCAAATCATGGTGTGTCACCATCCTTTACGTTGTAGTTTTTGTGCTGTCCACTGACTGTTTGAGTGTTGATAAAACATTTTATGTTAGTTAATTACCTACTAGTTTAGGAACAACACATACAATTTATAAGATGCAATCAACTTATTTATTTGGAACACTAACAACACATAGTTCAGAATTTCAAAACATATAACAACAACATAAAGTCTCATTCCTCTCTTTAGCAGTGGGTTAAATAGGTCTCTTATGAAAGGGGTAAGGTAGGGTGTTGCTTACCAAAATTTGGTCACCTACATGTTCTCCCTTCTAGAATAATAATAAAAAATATGATTTTGGAAAATGAATATTTTTGAAATATTATATGTTCATTGCATTTCCCTCGGTATAAAAATCTCCATGCATATCGCGGAATCAAAATCAGAGTGTCCATGAACAAGATATGCATACTTCTGTCCAGAATTCCAATGGAGGTATTACAAGAAGAAATATGAAAAATGTTCTAAGTGACATGTTCTCTCCTCTCCTTTCACTTCACCTCTATTCATTCTCTAATTTTATACTTAGTCATTTTTCCCATTGTCTCATTACTTTCATATTCCCCTTACCATTTTCCACACTTAGCCATTTTTCCTCATTCCTTTCCACGTTCACATTCATTTCCCTTTTCCTTTATTTTCCCATTTCTTTTTATTTTCCTTTCCATTTTCATTATCCCATTTTTCCATTTATTTCCTTTCCCTAATTTCATATAATTCCTTTATGTCCCATATATTTCTTTTCATTTTTCATATTTCTTTCCATATTTCACGTGACCCATTATATACTTTCCAGACATAGTCTTATTTACTACGGATTACCGCGGGTTCACAGGTTGGTGATATTTCTTAAGAGTATGTTTTATCTCCGCTAGCCTCACAAAGCACTTTGACTTACGCCACCTTCATAATGCACACAACTCGTTTACTACTCTTTACTATGCAACTCATCCAACACTTAGCCAAATATATGAGTTATCACGGGTTCGTGGGTTGGTGAGGGTTGATAATATTTATTTCATATGTTATATGCAAGTACATCTCACCGATTCTAAAGAATTATAATATTTTACAACTTATTTTTACTACTATTTACCTCTCCTCTCCACATTCACTTAGATTTTTCTACACTCATTTCTTACTATGTATTACCACGGGTCCGCGGCGATTTCCTCGGCTACCTTTGCATTTACTTAAACCCACAAAATCGCCATATTATTTTAATAATTATTTTCTTATCCTAAGATCTATGAGGAACATCTCCAAGTGAAACATGACAATTAAATGGATGGTGCCACGTGACAACTAATTAATGGAGACATGTGGCAGCATACAAAAAAGTGACACATGGCGTGATTTTATTGGATGACATATGGAAGATTCTTATTGGCATATTTTTCGCCTACCGAGTGATGACATGTGGCAAAATTTGGTTGGATGACTCATCATTGCTGACTGGGCACATTGGTGGTTGATTAGGTAGGCAAAAATATTATTATATTCAACAATTTTCCAAAGGTTGAATCCTCCAAGCTCCATAATCTCTTCTCTTCTTTATTTCTTGTCAAATGTATGTTACACTTAACATTATATACCACTAAGACTCTTTTATTCTCATACATGTGGGATAAGAATAATGAAGAAAAGTCGAAATTCAACAAAGGAGGTCGAAATTAAATCAAGGGTCCACATTTACCAATCAAACTTGATCGATGGTGCTTGAGTCACGATCTTGCAAAGGCTATATCTTAAGATCCCGATCTCTGTTTGCAGAAAAATGTATACCGTTGGAAAGGTATTTCGATGTAGAATATGGTGGTACAAGTTTGAACTAGTAAAATTTGACACATTTGTCTCAAAAATTAAAATATAATTCAGTTTCATTTTTAATGGGCCTTCATGACAACTCAACTTCACGAGCTCATATATTGAGATTTAGGCAATGTATTTTCACAAAATTTATATCATTGGAAAGATGAGACGATGAAAATAACATAATAAGTTGTTTACAGGGTTAAAAAGTTGGTTTTCACTTCCAAAAAATTAAATTACAATCGTCCTATTTTAATGGGAAATTAATTAAATTGTAAAAATCAAATTTTAATTAAAAATTTTATTAAAAAGGGAGAGGGACCCATTTCCAATATACTTATATTAATGATGTGAATTCATTAATGAGGAATTAATTAAAGATAATGTTTCAAGAGGAAACTTGTACGAAAATTTCAAGAGAGGAATAAAACCCTAACTTCTCAGGTAGTTAGAAAATATCTTCTTAAAAAGAGAAGAGAGGCTTCATCAAAAGCCTAAGAATAAGTATTGTCAAAGGGGAAGGGAAAAAGATCAAAGGAATAAGAAGGTAAAACCATGGATACACAATCAAGCTTATGATAAAAATAAAGAAATCTCCATCCTCTCCATTTTTTTATATATATTCTTCTACACCACTTCTCATAGTTTTATGCTTGAATCTTAGAGTTGGGCACAAGGTTGATTTGTTGAGTGTTATTCTCATATTATTCTAAGATCTTTTCTTCTAAGATATTTTATTATATGATCATGGAGTATTTGTAGCCACATGCATGGCTACCAAAATTTTTGTAATGAAGAACATATTTCATGAATAAAACTCCACAAAGAATTGCTTCAACATTGATATTGATTGTATCTTATAACTTTGAGTCTTAAGTATGAGGTGTTAGCACAAGAATTTGCATCTAGAAGAGCCATGCCTCTCCATAAGAAACTAAATAACCTCTAACAGGCCAAACAAAGGATTTCTTCTATCAGCTTAAAGTTCTTGATTAGTCTCATCATATAGAAGAGCACAGCCATTTTGTAGCACCATGGTGCTACAGAATCATCTATATAGCATGGCTTGCCATTTTTCTACCTAAAATGCTACCAAATATCCTAAGTTGTGTAACGATGGCGCTACTGAATTCGCAGGGATATATTAAAGTGGCACTACCAAATTCTTTTTTGATGAGCACTACCAATTCATCTTGACCAGTTCAGTATTGGTGCTACCGAATTGCACACAATGATATACAGGATCGATGCTACCGAATGTGTAGAGTTATTTTGCAAGGACGTTTCTACAAGTTTTGAGTAACTAATTTAAAACTTCTATTATGAAGAAATGGGAAGGTATTTTTAAAAAATGGAGGAGTTTTTTTTTCATCACATACCAAATAAAACAAACCTCTCTTAGTTTTTCAAAATGTGTTATGGTTATAGATTTATTAGACATATAAGTGGCACTACCGAATGTGCAAAACTATTTTACTGCGGTGCTACAAAATTGCCTATAGCGGTTACGGTTTGGATATTCGCCTTGTTGGGAGGTTACCACCTATCAAGGAGGATTTGAATGGATTCTCAAGGATCAGTTAGATGTCAAGGTACACCTGAACCTAATTTTTAGCTCCATCAAAGGCCTCATGCAGTGAGGTGGAAACAATTTATTACTGACTTCCAACAAATTCTTGAAATTTAGCAGTTTCTTGGATTTTTGTCTCTTTGATTGTTGCCACCTATATCCAAGGCTTAGAATCCAATGGAGGAGATGGGATTCGACCTCCTAAGGATATTTGGATGCTATTTTCTATTTAAGGAAGGAGAGATCTCTTGGAGAGAGGTGGGATTCATGAGCCAAGAGAGGCTAGAGAGAGTAGGAGCAAGCAGTTTCTCTGTGTGTGTTCATTTGTAAGCCCATGGGCATTTTATGATTGTAAGAATTACTCCTATTGGAGACTCATGAGAGATTTGATTTCATATTGTTATTCCTTTTTTTATATATCTTCTTATTTGAATATATTGCATATTTGAGGATCAAAGGATGCCAATGATTTATGGATCACTAAGCAGTAGAGGATTTGTTGTATTTTTCACATCAGTCATTATTTATATTCAAGTATTTGTTGATTCATTAAATTGAGAGGATATTTGTTTAGTGAACATTTTGGCTTATGTTTTCCTTCTTCATTCTTCCACCTATCAGCATATAATCTTATTTTCTGTTGAGCAGCTTTAGTGCCTTCAATGAGTAGAATGTTTGTGACTCCATTGCCCATTAGTGTAGCCTACTGATCTGCAGTTTTCTACCCTCTCCCTTTATTTCTCCATCTTGTTGATACACCTATTCAAAACCAAAATTATCTTTTACATTCTGATGGGTGTTGAGATTACACTTTATCATTCAAAGTGTGACTTTCAGTGCTAACATTTTTTGTGTCATTGTCGGGGAACGAGTCGAATACATTTCTCTAGGAAGAATGGCATTGCACAACTCCATCTTTAGATGGTGACCGAAGTTGGACACCTTCAAGACTACACATTCACCATGGCGACTCCATTTTTCAGAATCTGTTGGCTGTGACTCCACTGGAATGAGACAAATTAAATGTCTATGGAGGCTATCCCAGCCAGGAGGTTTGGCCCACTCAATTTCTCAACCATAGATGGTTAGCCACATCCTGTGCCTCAAATTGATGAATGGAAAGATCTGCTGCCCAGATTTTATGAAGGTGAGAATGACAACCCTATTGAGCATGTTCATGAATTTCATGCTTTGATGCAACAGTTTGACATCCATCATGAAGATATATTGTTGAAAATGTTCATGTATTCATTGGAAGGATATGCGAGGAAATGGTATAAAACACTCACTGCTTCTAGTATTTCCTCTTTGAAGGACATTCATGATGTTTTTTATTCTCATTGCAAGATAATTTATGTAGCTGAAATAATTTTTGAGAATTGTTGTGAGGGGTATGCATCATATATTCAGGATTCGGCAAGTGATTCCTCTAGAAGTGCTAATGAAGGGGATGATTGTAGAGAGAAGGAATTATATGATGAGTTGCATGATGTTTTTCCTAAATTTGAAGAACAAATGCATCATTCATGTCAAAAGATAGGTCCCCAAGAGAAAGATCAAGATGGACAGTCCATCATTTCCCTATATTCTCCATTTCGTGATTCTTTAAGTTAAGAGGTCATCTTAGGTTCAGAGTTATTTCATCATGAGGATAGTGTTGTAGCTCGTCATCATGGATGATTTTAGGGGCTAAATTTCGCTCATGGGCTAATTTTCCATGGTTTTTCCAAAAACGAGATTCGCTATTTTAAAAATGATTTGCCCAAATTCTATAGGATAAAATTATTTTACCTTAAAAATCGCCAAAAAATTATAAAAACTATATAA
>SNQJ01S0072925.1:60998-88082 GCA_010110895.2 Picea sitchensis | reverse complement strand
AATGTGTTGAGAAATCGACTATCCCGATCTGAGACAATGGTTTGTGGGATTCCAAAATGTACCCAGACTCATTCAAAGAAGAGATTGGTAGTGGCCTCTACTGTGATGCTCTTCTTGAAGGCAACCATAATCGCCATCTTAAGAAAGAGATCAACAACCACAAAAACACAGTCATTTCCCCGCTTGGTGTACGGGAGGCCCGACATGTAGTCCATTGAGATGGATTCCCATGGCCTATCAGGAGTAGGAAGAGGGGTGTACAGGCCATGTTTCTTAGTGGTCGGTTTGGCAATAGCAAAGACAGTGCAGGACCTGATATACTTGTTGACCTCCTGTCAAATTTCCGGCCAGTAGAAATGTTTCTGTAGCATCACCACTGTCATTTCGACACCGAAGTGTCCCGCCACCCAACTGTAGTGGGCTTCCCAGATCAGCTTCGCTCCCTCGCTTGATGGAACACATATATGGCCCAAACAAGACAACAACCCATCCTAAAGATGGAAATTATCGACAACTGCGTTTGCACCCAACATTTGGTAGGTGGTGGCAAAGTCAGGGTTTGCCTCATAGAGTTGGGGCCATCCAGAGGTCTCATGGTTGCAAGAGTCTAGCACCATGGTGAGTGTCGCGACTGCTGGTCTGCTGAGGCAATCAACAACGCGATTGGTGCTTCCTGTTTTATACTTCATGTTGAGGTGGAATTGCTACAAGTATGTGGACCACTTTTGGTGGCGGTCATTCTACAATTTTCCCTGTGTTTGCATGAACTACAGTGACTTATGATCAGTGTGGATGACTATCTTCTTCCCAAGAATGTAATGTATCCACTGGCGATGGGCTTGCACAATGGAGTACATTTCTTTTTCGTAAGTAGGGTACTTAAGGATAGTATCTGACCGTGTCTCACTATGATAGGCCACAGGGTGGCCGTGTTGAGTGAGAACGACGCCCACAACATAATCTGAAGCATCTATCTCGATCTCAAAGGGATGCTGCAGGTCTGGTAGTGAAAGTACTTGGGATGAGCACAAGCGCTGCTTCAAATCATCGAACGCTTGTTTTTGGGATCGACCCCATGCAAATTTCTCCTTACCACCACCCCTATTTATTTGGCTGAGGGCCCATGCAATATGAGAGAATCCCAGCACGAACCTACGGTAGAAATTGGCAAGGCCCAAGAAGCTATGAAGCTCAGTGAGTGTGGTTGGGGCTGGCCAATCACAGATGACTTGGATCTTGGCTAGATCCACATGCACGCCATCTTGATCAATGATGTATCCTAGGTAATAGACCCTATCCATGTCGAAGGAGAATTTTTCCAAGTTGGCGTATAGCTTGTGTTGTCGCACGGTGTGCAGAACCTGCAGAATATGCTGCAAGTGTTCGACCCAAGTCTTGTTGTAAATTAGAATGTCATCCAAATATACCACTACAAACGTATTGATGAATGGTCGCAGGATATCATCCATCATCCTCATGAAAGTGGCTGGAGCATTTTTCAAACCAGAGGGCATGACCAACCATTCAAAAAGGCCTTCCTTTGACTTGAAGGCAGTCTTCCATACATCTCTCTATTCTATCGGGACCTGTTGGTAGCCATACTTCAGATCAATCTTACTGAAGTATTTGGTCCCCGTAAGTTGATCAAGGAGGTCTTCGATTTGGGGAATTGGGTACTGATTTCTGACTATGATTTTATTCAGAGCCTGGTAATCAAGATAGAGTCGCCAGGTTCCATCTTTCTTCTGTACCAGCACGATTGGGCTCCCACAAGGTGATGAGTTGGGACGGATGTGCCCCTTGTGGAACAATTCTTGGATATGTCGCTTGATATCCTCATTCTCTAACAAAGAGTGACGATAAACTGGCCCATTGGGCAACGGTGCATCAGGGGTCAGATCGATGGGGTGCTTGACCTGGTAGTGTAGAGGTACCCCTATATGTGAGGAGAAGATATCCAAGTATTCTTCCACGAACTTATCTACTTGCTTCTGTTGTGTGGAGAGGTCAGCTGTAGAGACCCTAGATGTGGTTCTGACCTTTCGCTTATTCTGAGAGAGAATCACGAAGAAGACAAACTTCCCCGTCTAAGAGATGACCTTCCTACATTGCTTAGCAGAGATCAAGGAAATAGCACTAGGTGAGACTGCCTTGGGTATCCTATAAAATTTCATGTTCAAAGTAATAATAACACTACGAGGCCTAGAATCATATATAGCTTGACGTTTCCATAAATAACGTTGGCCCAAAAGAACATTACAAAATTCGAGAGGAGAAACATCACACAATACCTCATATTTGAAGGGCTTGATGTCGTACGACAGTCGACACTATTGGCTGATGTGGAGGTCGCTTCCTTGGTGGAGCCATCCAATGGTGTAGGGTTGTGGGTATGGCGTTGTTGGCAAGGCCAACTGCTTGACGAACTCTATTGAGATGAGGTTCTTCTGGCCACCGCTATCAACGATGAAGTGCAGCGAGGTGCCTTTTACCCATATCTATGAATGGAAGAGGCACTCTCCTTCTTCTGGCTCATCTGGTTCACCAGGCTGGAGCTTGGTGGTAGAAACGATGGCACTGGGTTCCGCGTCAATGATCCGTCTTCCCCTTTCTGGTTCTGGCTCAGAGTCATAATCCACATTTGATTCAAAGGCTTTCACTTTGGCCACCAACGACTTCTTTGAGCGACAGTCAACAATGTTATGCCAAGGGCTCTTATGGAAGTCGCGCCACTTCCCAGTGTCTTTCTTTGTCTTTATGGTGTCCTTCTTTGCTTATGGCTTGGACTGGTTGTTTTGATACTGTCCATCTTTTCTCTGTCCTTTGTTCTATGGGTTGGGGTCGCCCTTTCCTGGATTTTTTTGTGAGGGGTTCCCAGGCCCAAATAGCCGTGTCTTTTATTTGAGCTTCTGCTCGATTTTGATGGCATATATGTAGGTCGCGCTCAAGGATGAGATGTCCATAAATTCCATTTCTGTCTGGATGTATCTATGTAGAGCACTGCGATACTTGAGCACCAGATGTCGCTCTGAATCTTTGATACTCGTCTTGGTGTGCAAGGTATGGAAGATATTTGTGAAATTTGGCACTGCTTGGTCTTTTTCTTGCCGCAGTGTGGTCTATTTAGTATACAGGTCGTCATAACTTCTGAAAAGGTAGTATTGTTCCTTAATAGCATCCCTAAAGGATTCTCAAGTGGTCGTGACTGAAAATAATGAGGGTTCCTCTGTTTCCTTTTGCTCATAGAACGTTTCCCACCAATCTTTGACATGGGGAACGACTTTGAGGAGTGCAAAAGTAATCTTTTCTCTATTCGAAAAGTTATGGACAAAAAAATACCCTTCTAGTAGATTCAACCACTTTTCTACAACATCTGTGTCTATCTGACCTTCAAATATGGAAATATCAAAGTTTATTTGTACCTTGAAGGGGGCGACGCCTCCGTTCGAAGAAGATGTGTCACCTGTTGGTAGTCGCTGAAGGATTTGCGTGAAACTATCCATCATCTCGTTCCTCTATTGCATGAGGGATTCCTTAATCAACAGTTTGAAATGATATCATGTCCCGTCATCCTTCTTTTCTCCTGCCATGAGAGGTTAGTTGGGCGTGCAAGAGCTTTTGTCCTCAAGAGAAACAAGCTGGAGACCCAAGTCTTTGTACTCCGACCTTGTTAGGGACATGCATTAAGACGACAAGGAGAAGACCACTCTGATACCAATGATCCGTATTTTATGAGCAGAATGAAATGAACACATATTATTAACAGGTTCTTAACACAAAATAACAAAGATACAGTAAAACTAGTTTTCTATTCAATAAAGAAATAAGCTGGAAACTGTAAAATGCAGCAGAAACAAGCTTCCTGGAATGATGGTGTCTTATCTCTGAGAAGAGATGTGACGGCTGCGCTCATTCACAAGAATATGATTACAATAAGGCTCTCAAGGCCTCTTTACAATAAACAAGAGTTTCCTAAACATCCAAAAACCTAACCTTAGGAGATGAAGCGCCAAAAGTCATGTAGGCCCCGTTTGGGTAAGTCAGTACATCAACTTCCTGGGGTCGTAACTTTTTCATATGATCTTTGTTTTAGGTGTATGATAGCCCATTGGAAATATCTATCCAAGGACTACAACAGTTGCATAAAATTTTGCGACCAAAGCATACCCCAAAAAATGTCGTTTAGGGCCTCAAAACGGCTCCAGAAGTTCAGGACCCGAAAAACTGCTAAAAATAGTAAATTATCAAAATTGCTAGAAAGTTGATTTGAGCCAACTGGAAAAGGTGGGTGGCCACCGATATCCACCTAGATCAATCCTCCCTCCTTAGGAATAAATGGTCTCCATTGCGTTGAGTTCCCCCATCAGATGAGGAAATTTCTGCTGAATTTGGCCCCGAGTGAGCCACTTGCCTTGGTGCAGGAGCTACCCTGCTTTGACGACTCGATAAAGCTAGATCCTTTGTTGTTGAGTGCCCTTGATATGTGTGTCCACAATATGATCATTGGATTCCTATTGTATGCAGTCATGGTTGATCTCTGTTGGTGTCAACTGTTCTGCTACGTCTGAGGTGTCCAATAATGGTGGGAAATAAGGCTGAAGGAGGTCCACGCTGAACACTGGGTGCGGGCCAAGGAAAGGAGGAATGTTGAGCTCAAAAGCATTATCCCCCACGAACTTGGTGATAGTGTACGACCCATAATGGAGTGGGTGAATCTTTCGATGGGGTCCTGTAAGGCGTTCTTTCTGCAAGTGGAACCAAACTTTGTCGCCCACCTGAAACTTATGTGGCACCCGATGTTGATCATGGCGTTGTTTGTACTTGTCATTGGAATTTTGTAGGATATCCTAAACCTGTTGGCGGATGTGTTGGATCCTCTCAATGAACCAGGTGGCTTTGTCAGCTTCAGTTGGAGCAGGAGATGAGTCAGTCGAGGTGACCGCAAGGGAAAGTGCAACATCTATGGGACCCAATGGTTGGAATCCCAACCCCACCTGAAATGGGTTGTGGCCGGTTGAGCTATGTAGGGATTGGTTGTAGCTATGTTGGACATAGGGAAGGCTCTCATCTCATGTGCGGGGGTGATTTGAATTATACATGCGAATGATATGCACAATCATTTGATTTACAACCTCAGTTTGGCCATCTGTCTGGGGGTGGAAGACCGTGGATTTGGTGAGCTTGGTGTCTAGCAATGACCAGAGGCTCGACCCAAATGTGCTGAGAAATCGACTATCTCGATTTGAGACAATGGTTTGTGGGATTCCAAAATGTACCCAGACTCGTTCAAAGAAGAGCTTGGCAGTGGCCTCTGCTGTGATTCTCTTCTTGCAGGCAGCCATAATCACCATCTTAGAAAAGCGATCAACAACCACAAAAACACAGTCATTTCCCTGCATGGTGGATGGGAGGCCCGGCATGTAGTCCATTGAGATGGATTCCCATGGCCTGTCAGGAGTAGGAAGAGGGGTGTACAAGCCCTGTTTCTTAGTGGTCGGTTTGGCAATAGCGCAGGCATTGCAGGACCTGATATACTTGATGACCTCCTCTCGAAGTTTCAACCAATAGAAATGTTTTTGTAGCATGGAAATTGTCTTTTCGACATCGAAGTGTCCTGCCACCCGACTGTAGTGGGCTTCCCAGATTAGCTTTGCTCACTCGCTTGATGGAACACAAATATGGCCTAGATGACACAACAACCCATCTTGAAGATGGAAATTATCAACAACTACGTTTGCACCCAACATTTGGTAGGTGGTGGAGAAGTCAGGGTCTGCCTCATAGAGTTGGGGCCATCCAGAGGTCTCATGGTTGCAAGAGTATAAAACTGTGGTGAGTGCCACGACTAGTGGTCTTTTGAGGCAATCAGTGACACGATTGGTGCTTCATGTTTTATACTTGATGTTGAGGTGGAATTATTGCAAGTATTTGGACCACTTTTGGTGGCGGTCATTCTGCAATTTTCCCTATGTCTGCATGAATTGCAGTGACTTATGATCAGTGTGGATGACTGTCTCCTTCCCAAGAATGTAATGTCTCCATTGGCAACAGGCTTGCACGATGGAGTACATTTCTTTGTCGTAAGTAGGGTACTTACGAACAACATCTCACCGTGTCTCACTATGATAGGCCACGGGGTGGCCGTGTTGAGTGAGAATGACGACCACAACATAGTCTGAAGCATTTGTCTCGGTCTCAAAGGGATGCTGCAGGTCTGGCAGTGAAAGTATTGGGGTTGAGCACAAGCGCTGCTTCAAATCATCGAACACTTGTTGTTGGGACCAACCCCATGAAAATTTCGCCTTACCACCACCCCTTTTTATTTGGCCGAGGGCCCATGCAATATGGGAGAATCCCAACACAAACCTGCGGTAGAAATTGGCAAGGCCCAAGAAGATCTGAAGCTCATTGAGTGTTGTTGGGGCTGGCCAGTCACTAATGACTTGGATCTTGTATGGATACACATGTACGCCATGTTGATCAATGATGTATCCTAAGTAATGGACCATGTCCATGCCGAAGGAACATTTTTCCAAGTTGGCGTATAACTTGTGCTACTGCAGGGTGTGCAGAACCTGCAGAATATGTTGCAAGTGTTCGGCCCAAGTCTTGTTGTAAATTAGAATGTCATCCAGATATACCACTACAAATGTATTGGTGAATGGTCGTAGGATATCTTCCATCATCCTCATGAAAGTGGTTGGAGCATTTGTCAAACCAAAGGGCATGACCAACCATTCAAAAAGGCCTTCCTTTGACTTGAAGGCGGTCTTCCATACATCTATCTGTTCTATCGGGACTTGGTAGTAGCCAGACATCAGATCAATCTTACTGAAGTATTTGGCCCTCGTAAGTTGATCAAGGAGGTCGTCGATTCGGGGAATCGGGTACCGATTTCTAACTGTGATTTTATTCAGATCCCGATAATCAATACAGATTCGCCAGGTTCCATCTTTCTTCTATACCAACACAATTGGGCTCCCACAAGGTGATGAGCTAGGACGAATGTGCTCCTTGTGGAGAAATTCTTGGATCTGTTGCTTGATCTCCTCATTCTTTAACAAATAGAGACGATAGACTGGCCCATTGAGCAGTGGTGCGTCGAGGGTCAGATAGATGGGGTGCTTGACTTGGCAGTGCAGAGGTACCCCTGCAGGTGAGGAGAAGATATCTGAGTATTCTTTCATGACCTTATCTACTTGCTTCTGCTGTGTGGAGAGGTCGGCTGCAGAGACCCTAGATGTGGCTGTGACCTTTCGCTTATTCTGAGAGTGAATCACGAAGAATACAAACTTCCCCGTCTGAGAGATGACCTTCCTGCATTGCTTAGTAGAGATCAAGGAAATAACACTAGGTGGGACTGCCTCAGGTATCTTGTACAATTTCCTGTTCAAAGTAATAATAACACTATGAGGCCTAGATTCATATACAACATGATGTTTCCATAAAAAATGTTGGCCCAAAAGAACATCACAAACTTCAAGAGGAGAAACATCACACAATACCTCATCTTTGAAGGGCTTGCTGTCGTACGACAGTCGACACTATTGGTTGATGTGGAGGTCGCTTCCTTGGAAGAGCCATCCAATGGTGTAGGGTTGTGGGTGTGGCGTTGTTGGCAGGGCCAACCGCTTGATGACCTCTGCTAAGATGGGGTTCTTCTAGCTACCACTATCAACGATGAAGTACAATGGGGTGCCTTTTACCCACATCTGTGAATGCAAGAGACGCTCTCCTTCTTTTGGCTTGTCTGGTTCACCACGCTGGAGCTTGGTGGTAGCAATGGTGGCACTGGGTTCCGAGTCAATGATCCATCTTCCCCTTTCTTGTTCTGGCTTAGAGTCAGAATCCACATCTGATTCATAGGCTTTCACTTCGGCCACTAGTGACTGCTTTGAGTGGAAGTCAGCAGTGTTATGCCAAGGGTTCTTATGTAAGTTGCACCACTTCCCGGTGTCTTTCTTTGTCTTTCTGGTGTCCTTCTTTGCTTGCGGCTTGGACTGGTTGTTATGATACTATCCATATTTGCTCTATCCTTTGTTCTATGGGTTGGGGCCGCCCTTTCTTGGCTTTTGTTGTGAGGGGTTCCCAATCCCAAATAGTCATGTCTTTTGTTTGATCTTTTGCTCGATTTTGATGACATATCTGTAGGCCGCGCCCAAGGATGAGATGTCCAGAAATTCCATTTCAGTCTAGATGTATCTATGCAGAACACCACGATACTTGAGAACTATATGTTGCTCTGAATATTTGATACCCAGCTTGGTGCTCACGGTATGGAAGTTATTTGTGAAAACTAGCACTGCTTGGTCTCTTTCTTGCCACAGTGTGGTCCATTTAGCATACAGGTCGTCATAACTTCCGACAGGGTAGTATTGTTCCTTAATAACATCCTTGAAGGATTCCCAGGTGGCCGTGACTGAAAATAATGAGGTTTCCTCTGTTTCCTTTTTCTCACAGAACGTTTCCCACCAATCTTTGACACGGGGAACGACTTTGAGGAGTGCAAAAGTAATATTTTCTCTATTCAAAAATTTATGGACAGAAAAATACCCTTCTAGTAGATTCAACCACTTGTCTACAACATCTGTGTCTATATAACCTTCAAATATAGGAATATCAAAGTTTATTTGTACCTTGAAGGGGGTGACGCCTCCATTCGAAGAAGATGTGTCACCTGTTGGTAGCCGCTGAAGGATTTGCGTGAAACTATCCATCATCTCGTTCCTCTGTTGCATGAGGGATTCCTCAATCAACAGTTTGAAAGGATCTCCTGTCTCATCATCTTTCTTTTCTCCTGCCATGAGAGGTCGCTTGGGAGTGCAAGTGCTTTTTTCCTCAAGAGAAACAAGCTCGAGACCCAAGTCTTTGTACTCCGACCTCATTGGGGACATGCATTAAGACGACAAGGAGTAGACCGCTTTGATACCGCTGATCCAGATTTTATGAGAAGAACGAAATGAATACAGATTATTAACAAGTGCTTAACACAAAATAACAGAGATACAATAAAATTGGTTTTCTATTCAATAAATAAATAAGCTGGAAACTGTAAAATGCAGCGTAAACAAGCTTGCTGAAATGGTGGCGGCTTATCTCTGAGAAGAGATGTGACAGATGCGCTCATTCACAAGAAGATGATTACAATGAGGCTATCAAGGCCTTTTTACAATAAACAAGAGTTTCCTAAACATCCAAAAACCTAACCCTAGGAGTGTTCGACAACACAGGTAATATCCTAACAAGGAGATGAAGCGCCAAAAGTCATGTAGGCCCTGTTTGGGTAAGTCAGTACATCAACTTCTCGGGGTCATAACTTTTGCATACGATTTCCGTTTTAGGCGTATGATAGCCCATTGGAAATATCTATCCGAGGACTACAACAACTGCACAAAATTTTTCAATTGCAACATGCCCCAAAAAACGTTGTTTAGGGCCTCAAAACGGATCCGGAAGTTCAGGACCCGAAAAACTGCTAAAATAGTAAATTATCAAAATTGCTAGAAAGATATTTTGAGCCGACTGGAAAAGGTGGGCGGCCACTGATATCCACCTCGATCACACACACACACACACACACACACAACATTAACTCATATATACAAACAACAATAACAAATATGCAGTGGAAATTAACTTCTATTAAATAAGAAATCTGTTGAAATTGTAAAATGCAGAATGAAAACATTCTTGCTCGAATGGTGGTAACTAATCTCTGAGAAGAGATGTGGCAGCTACGTGCATTAGTCTGAGAACATTACAATAAGGCCTCTATGCCTTTTTAGAATAAAGAATTACAAAAAAAACCCTAGACATCCAAAAACCTAACCCTAGGAGATGAAGCACCAAAAGTCATGTGGGCCCCGATGGAGTAAGTTGGTGCATCAACTTCCCGGGATCGTAAATTTTGCATACGATATCTGTTTTAGGCACATGATAGCTTGTTGGAAAGGTATATTCGAGGACTACACTTTATGGCATCAAAATGTGAGTCCAATTATAGTTTGACTGTTGCGGGCCCAAAAAAGGTTGTCCAGGGCCTTAAAACAACCCCAAAAGTTTAGGACCCAAAATGCTAGAAGAAAACTTCAAAGGTAAAAACTATAACTACCAAGGTGAAAGTTGTAGGTGAGCCAGCTAGAAGAGTTGGTTGGCCACCAATATCCACTTGGATCAATCCTCCCTCCTTAGGAATAAATGGTCTACATTGCGTTGAGTTCCCCCATCAAATGAGGAAACTTCTGATGGATTTGGCCTCGAGTGAGCCACTTTCCTTGGTGTAGGAGTTGCCCCACTTTAACAACCTGATAAATTTGAAGCTTTTTTTTGCGAGTTCCCTTGACCTATGTGTCCATGATTTGATCAGTGGATGTTTGTTCCATGCAGTCAGGGTTGAGTTATCCAATAAGGGTGGAACATATGGTCGAAGGAGGTCCACATTAAACACTAGGTGCAAACCAAGGAAGGGGGGAATGTTAAGCTCAAAATAATTTTTACCCATAGCCTTGGTGATGGTGTAAGGTCCATAGAGGAGTGGACGAAGCTTCTGATGGGGTATTGTAAGGAATTATTTCTGAAAGTGCAACCAAAATTTATCTCCCACCTGAAACTTGGGTGGCACCCGATGTTGATCATGGTGTTGCTTGTACTTGGCACTGGAATTCTGCAAAATATCCTGAACCTATTGGAAGATGTGTTGGATTCTTTCAATGAATGGATGGCTTTGTCAGCTTTAGTTTTCACATGGGATGATTTTTCCTGTGTGGACACAGGGGGTAGTGCAACATCCATGGGACCCAATGGTTGAAATCTCAAACCCACCTAAAATGGGTTGTGGTCGGCTGAGCTACGTATGGCTCTATTGTAACTGTGTTGAACATAGGGAAGACTCTCATCCCATGTGCATAGATGCTTGTAATTGTACATGTGCAAGATATGCATGATCATCATGTTGACGACCTCGTTTTGGCCATCCATTTAGGGGTAGAAGGTCGTGGATTTGGTGAACTTGGTGTTTAACTGTGACTAGAGGCTCGACCAAAATGTGCTGAGGAACAGGTTGTCCAGATCAGAGATGATGATTTATGGTATCCCAAAATGTACACACACTTGCATGAGGAAGAGATTGGATGTGGCCTCTACTGTGATGCTCTTCTTGTAGGTGACCAAAATCGCAATATTGGAAAATCAATCAACCACCACGAAAAAAAAGTCATTTTCGTGCTTGGTGGAAGGAAGGCCCGACATGTAGTCCATCGAGATGGATTCCCAGGACCGGTCAGGAGTAGGTAGAGGGGTGTAAATACCTTATTTCTTAATGGCTGATTTGGAAATGGCACAGTCCATGCAGGACCTGATATACTTACTAACATCCTGTCAGAGTTTCAACCAATATAAATGTTTTTACAACACTACTACTATATTTTATACGTCGAAGTGTCCTACTACCCAACTATAGTGAGCTTCGCACATAATCTTCACTCGCTCACTTGATGGAACACAAAGATGGCCCAGATGGCACAACAACTCGTCCTGCAGATGAAAATCAGTGACAATTGTGTTTGCACCCAACATTTTGTAGGTAGTGGTGAAGTCAGGATCTCGCTTGTAGAGTTGGGTCCAACCTGAGGTCTCATGTTTGCAAGAGTGTAGCACCGTAGGTATTGAAACAACTAGAGTTCCTCTGAAGTAGTCAATGACGCGACTGGTTCTCTCTGTCTTATACTTGATGTTGAGATGGAACCACTGCAAGTATGTGGACCACTTCTGATGGTGGTCATTTTATAATTTTCCTTGTGTCTGCATGAACTACAGAGGATTATGATCAGTGTGGATGATTGTATCCTTCCCGAGAATGTAATGCCTCCACTGTCAATAGGCTTGTACATTGGAGTACATTTATTTGTTGTAAGTGGTGTACTTACAGACATTATTTGATAATGTCTCACTACGATAGGCCACAGGATGTCCATGCTGAGTGAGAACTTCACCCACAACAGAGTTTGAAGCATCAGTCTCAATCTCAAAAGTTTGTTGCAGGTTGAGTAATGAGAGCATCGAGGTTGAGCACAAGTGTTGCTTCAAATCATCAAAAACTTTATATTGCGACTCGCCCCAAACAAATTTTTGCTTTCCCCCTACCCTGATCACTTGGCTAAGGGCCCATGCAATGTGGGAGAATCCCAACATGAACCTACGATAGAAATTGGTAAGGCCTAAGAAGCTCTGAAGCTTAGTGTGTGTGGTCGGGGCTGGCCAGTCACGAATGATCTGGATCTTGGCTGGATTGACATGCACCCCATGATCATTAAGAATGTAGCCTAGGTACTGGACCTTGTTCATGCCGAAGGAGCATTTTTCCAAATTTTCATACAGCTTGTGTTGTTGCAGAGTGTGCAGAACCTGTTGAATTTGTTGCAAGTGTTTTGCCCAATTTTTGTTGAAGATGAGGATGTCATCCAAATACACCACCACAAAATAATTTGTGAAAGGCCACAAGAATCGTCCATCATCCTCTTGAAATTTTTTGGGGCATTTTTCAAGCCAAAGGGCATGACCAACCATTCAAAAATACCTTCTTTAGACTTGAAGTAAGTCTTCCATACATCGGTCTACTTTATTGGGACTTGGTGGTAGCTAGACTTCAGATCAATCTTACTGAAGTATTTGACCCCCTTGAGCTGGTCAAGGAGTTCATCAATTCAGGGAATTAGGTACCATTTCCCGACTGTGGTCTTATTTAGGGCTCGATAATCAATGCAGAGTCACTAGGACCCGTATTTATTCTGCACAAGAATGATTGGGCTTCCACAAGGTGATGAGCTTCGGTGGATGTGCACCTTTTTTAGAATCTCTTGGATGTGGCGCTTGATTTCCTCATTTTATGACAGAGAGCGATGATAGAATGGCCCATTGGGTAGCAATGCATCAGGGGTCAGATAGATTGAGTGCTTGAACTAACAGTGCAGAGGTACTCCAGTGGGTGAGGATAAGATGTCTTTTTATTCTTCCATGACCTTATTCACTTGCTTCTACTGTGTAGAGAGACCTGTCGCAGAGGCCATAGATGTGGCTGCAACCTTTCTCTCACTTTGAGCGCAAATCATGAAGAAGAAAAAATTCTCGGTCTGAGAGATGACCTTCCTAAATTGCTTGGCATAGATCAAAGAAATGGTGGTAGATGGGACTGCCTCAGGTATCGTATATAATTTCCCATCCAAAGTAATAATATCACTACGCGGCCTAGAATCATATACAACATGATGTTTCCATAAATAAGGTTGGCCCAAAATAACATCACAAACTTCAAGAGGGGCGACATCACACAATATCTCATCTTTCAAGGGCTTGATGTCATAGGCTAGGTGACATTGTTGGCTAACGTGAAGATCTCTCTCTTGGCAGATCCATCCGATGGTGTAGGGTTGTGGGTGTGGTGTTGTCAGTATATCCAACCTCTTTATGACCTCTACTGAGATGAGGTTCTTCTGGCTATCACTATCAATGATGAAGTGAAGCAGACTACCCTTCACACACATCTGTGAATGAAATATGCGCTCACCTTCCTCCGTTTCATCAGGTTTGTCGGGTTGGACCTTGGTGGTGGTAGTGACAATTGCATTGGGTCTGCATCATTGATCCATCTCCCTTTTTCTAGTTTTGACTCAGAGTCGGAGCCTGCATATGATTCATAGGATTTCACCTTGGCCACCAATGACTTCTTTGAGTGGCATTCAACAGTGTTATGGAAATGGATCTTATGGAACTCACACCATTTCCTAGTGTCTTTCTTTGACTTCCCATTTTCCTTCTTTGTTTGTAGTTTGGACTGGTTTTACTAAGGCTATCCATCCTTTCTATGCCCTTTGTTTTGTGGGTTGGGGCCACCTTTTCCATGCTTCTATTGTGAGGGGTTTGCATATCCAAACTGACGCTTCTTCTATTTAATCTTATGCTCTATTTTGATAGCATATCGATAGGCCACACCCAAGGATGAAATTTCTAGAAACTCCATTTCTTTCTGGATGTATCCATCCAGACCGTCACATTACTTGAGCACCAAATTTCGCTCAGATTCTTTGATACCCAACTTGGTGTGTAAGGTATGAAAGACATTGGTGAACTATGGCATTGTTTGATCCCTTTCCTGTCGTAGTGTGGTCCATCTTGTATATAAGTTGTCATAAATTCCAATAGGGTAGTAGTGTTCCTTAATATAATCCCTGAAGGAACCCCAAGTGGGTGAAACTACAAACAATGTAGATCCCTCTATTTCCTTTTGCTCACAAAAAGTATGCCACCAATATTTGACACGGGGGATGGCTTTGAGAAGTGCAAATGTAATATTTTCTCTATCAGAAAATTTGTGGACAAACAAATACCTCTCTAGGAGGTTTAACCATTTGTCTACAACATCTGCATCTATTTGAACTTAACATGTAGGAATATCAAAATTGATCTGTACCTTGAAGGGGGTGGTGCCTCCGCTTGAGATATATGTGTCGCATGTTGGCAGTCATTGAAGGATTTACGCCAAGTTATCCATCATCTTGTTCCTTTGTCGTGAGAGGGGTTCCTCAAGCAATAGTTTAAAGGGATATCCTTCCCCATCGCCTCTCTTTTCTTCCCCCATGGGTGATCATTAGGTTTAGCGAGGCCGATTTTGCAAAGGCTCATTTGGTTTGAGTTCCAACTGCTTATACCCTGACCTTGTTGGGGACATGGATAGAGAAACAAATGAATAGAAGACCGCTATGATACCACTGATATGGATTTATGAGAGGAAGGAAATAAAACACGGATCTATAAAATTAACAAAGATATACATAGAACAATAACAAAGATACAGTGGAATTTAACTTCTATTAAATAAGAAATCTACTGAAACTGTAAAATTTAGAATGAAAACAATCTTTGCTCGAATGCTGGTAGCTAATCTATGAGAAGAGATGTGGTTTCTATGCTCATTCGCATGAGAACATTACATTGAGGCCTCCAGGAATTTTTAGCATCAAGAATTAAACAGAAATTCCTATACATAAAAAAACCTAACCCTAGGAGATGAAGCGCCAAAAGTCACATGGGCACTGATGGGGTAAGTTGGTACACCAACTTTCTGGGGTCGTAACTTTTGCATACGATATTCGTTTTAGGCGCATGATATCTCGTTGGAAAGTTTTGTCCAAGGAATACACATTATGTTGTCACACTTTGGCTCCGTCGAAAGTGTAATTGTGGCGGGCCCAAAAAATGTTGTTTAATGCCTCAAAACGACCTTGGAAGTTTAGGACCTGAAAAGATAGAGAAAAAACTACGAAGATAAAAGATGTAATTACCAAGGTGAAAGTATGCGAGCCAACTAGAAGAGGTGGTTGGTCGCCGAATCCACCTGGATCACAAAATTGTGACACAATTATTATTAATTATTTAATTTATTATTTTTATTAATTTAATTAACATTATTATCATTTTTTTCCGAGAAAGAAAAAACTTTATATTTCAGGAAAGAAAATATACATATTCCCATCCTTTTTATAAAATGACATATATTTTTCTAATATTTTGTCCTTATCCCTAAAATTTTTACAAACCCCATATATATGATCGTGTCATTCCCTTAAAAAGATATTCTTGAACTACCCATTACAATTTCTTCCTCTTACATCATTCTTTTTTCCAAAACAGAAAATAAAAAGCTCGACATGAAGGTTAGAGAAAAAAGGACAACTCCTCAAAGAGTTTTCCATTAGAATTTTTTTTATAAATAAAGGCACCTGCATTAAGGGTCAAAGCTTCTTTGGAAATCTTGTTGGCAATAGAGTTCAATTCTCTGTAAACATGTACACATGAGTACCATTCTAGCTCATCTAGGAAATCATGAATCCTCCTCATCAAAGGTTATAAAAGTGTCACCTATACTTGCACCTTTCCACTTACCCCATATACCACCACCTAGGAATCTCCAAAGGTCTGCACTTTCCTCAAATTTAGAGAGTTTACTAGAAACAAGAACGCCCACAACACAATAATTTCCACCTTCATATTTGATCCACAACCTAGAACATATCTAATATCAAAAAAATGCTTTGTCGATATATATAAAACAAACCCCACGCCACACTGTGGAGGGTTCCCTTGGATTTCCCTATCGAAGAATCACCAAGGGATACCTTCTAGTGAATCAAGCATTTTGAGTTTGTGGCCCTTGACTTTTTTTGGCGCACACTTAAATTCTCTAGCCATATTTTGAACCAAACCTGACATCACCTTGCATGGGATGAAACTATCCCGAAAAATACTAAGATTCCTTTCCCACCACATGAAACACACATAGAATCATGGTAGTTCCACTACCTCTTGGGTTGAGACTTCACTTTTCCAGGAATCAAGTCATTCTTCCATACAATCCCCTAGTGATATAGAATTTATTTTAAGCTGTGAAACCACTTGATTCCATACCTGTTGAGAAAACTTATATTGCATAAAAAAATGAACTATTGTCTCCAAGTCATATCTGCACAAATAACAACGACTTGGAGCCACCCATCCTTGATGCTGGCCTACATCCCATGTAAGAATTTTTTCCTCCATCGCTATCCATAAAATCACTTTCATTTTTTTTGGAGCATGCATCTTCCATACTATCGTCCACCGCCATTTTTTTCCACCTTCGAAGTACCCCTCTACCAAAGATAAATAGATAATATTCACTTTAAAAGAGCCAATTTATATATATATATATATATATATATATATACCATCTCAAAGTGTCGTCTTCATCCTCATTTAGACTGATAAAGTTTGATTTTAAATTGTTTGTGTACCTATTCCACTCCTCCATGTTTCCTTCAAGACTCAATTTTTTCATTGGTATCCAATTAGAGCGTCCTATAATATCCAACCCCTATGAAGAAACATCCCTCAATGAATAAACTCCCATATTATTTAGCTTACCAACCAACTCCTCAAACATCTTGTAATCTATGTCTGAAACTTCCCATGGATCTTCCCCGATTCAGATGATCCTCCCATTACCAACTCTCCACACCGTTTAGTCCCCTATTAAACAAAAATAGTCTACCATCACTTTCCAACATGTGGAGTTATTTGGAACAACTTTCCTGGCAATATGAAACTATTCCTCAAATGAGATATTCTTCCCAAATATTTTTAGATCATAACTCTTCCCCATAGCATCTTGTTATGGATGAGTCTCCACAGACTTTTTTCTGTTATGTATTTACTAAAACAAACTAAATTCTTTATGCCCCACCCTCCTATGTCCTTAGAAATATCTAACCAAGACCAGTGTACTAGCGATATTCCATCAACCATATTTTTTCCTAACCACAGAAAACATAAACAAGATTTCTGAATTTTTGTCAAAATTCCCTTGGGAATTTTTTCAATGGTAGCCCAATAAACCAAAATTCTACAAAGACTTGAATTTATAAGCACTAGTCGACCTCCAAACGATAGAAAGTGATTTACCCATAGGTCAATTTTTGAGTGAATTTTGTTAAATAACCATAGACAATCAACATAGCCATAGGAATTTGGATTTAGTTCAAACCCCAAATATTTTATTCCATCATCAATATTTGACGATACAAATGTAAGAATAGTTCTTAACTGGGATCAATCCTTGACACCCAGAGCGTAGGGTCTAACTGATGATTTTTCCATATTTATATCCATTCCTATTGCCAAGAAGAAAAATCCATTTTATATTTAAAAACATGAAATTCTTGAACATTAGCTGCACCAAAGAGAATAACGTCATTAACAAAAGTAAAATGAGCAATGAATTCAGCCTCAAATATCTTCATCCCTTTTAGGAACCCTTGGCTCCTAGCCTTTTGACTAAGACAAGTAAGCCCCTCTCCTACTATCAAGAAAATGAAAGGGGATAAGGGGTAACCCTGACAAAGGCCTATAGAAGAGAAAAGTAAATTGGAGGGGGAACCCATTTATAAGAACAACAAAGGAAGCAAACTCAATGAATCCCATATTCTAGTTTACCAAGGCCAGATTCATCCCTAGATTAATTAAAGATAATCTAAGAAAAATATGTCTCACTTTATCATAAGCTTTGGAGAGGTCTAGCTTCAACACTATAGACAAGATTTTTTGAACTTTGATTGACTGCAAGGCTTCTTAGGCTAAGGACAATGCATTATGGATTTTCCTCTTATAAAAAAATACAAATTATTCCTTCGAGATAATGTCGCTAAGGATGGGCTTGATCCTATTCACTATGAATTTAGATACAAGTTTATAGATCAAAATACAAGAAGATATAGGGTGGAAATCATCAAATGAAACTGACTTCTCTTTCTTCAGGATGAGGGCTAGGAAGGTTTTATTTAGAGAGCCTAGAACTTTACCAGAAGCTTGGGATTCCTACACCACTTGTAACAAATCCTCCTTTAGCAACTCATAAAAACCTAGAAAAAATTCAACAATCAATCTATCTCGGACCAAACTCTTTCTTTTCTGAAAGGATGAGAGTGTTTCAAAAATTTTGGCATATGAGATAACCTTTTGTAGAGCCTCATTAATTTCTTCACTGATTTTTCTAGGGAACAATTCCATCACTTTTAAAATATCTACAATAGGAAACCCTACTTTTTTCTTAAATATGGTACTGAAAAATCTATTTCAACCTCCACAATGTCCTCATGAGTGGATACTATGACCCCATTTTGATCTTTAATTTACATAATTGTATTTTCATTCTTTCGATGTTGTGCATACATGTGAATTGTTTTTTGTGTTATTATCTCCTTCTTTCATCCAAATTTCCCTAGTTTTAAGTCGCCACCTTACTTCCTTCAATAAAAACAAATCTTGTTTCCTTTTTAAGAGCTCCCATAGATAATTCTCTTCTTTTGGTGATAAAGACCCTACTGGATTTTCCACCAGAAGAGCCTCTATCCCATCCTCAATTGATTTTAGATGAGCGTAGGAATGAGCATTATACGATCTTGCCCACATTTTTGTCAACAAGTTAATTTTTTCGAGGTTTTTGGAAAATTGATTCATGAAAGAAGAACCCTAGTCATTATCCAAATGCACACACTCTTTCATAGAAAAATCTTGGAAATATTCTTCCTGTAGCCACTTATAGTTGAATTTCAAAGGGAAAGACTGCATTTTTCCTGGTTTGATAATTCTCAAGATAATGGTCATATGATCTGAACATCCTCTTGCTATCTGTTAAGTACCATAATATATCTGAAGATAAATCTCAAAATAAACCCACAATATCAAGAATAATCCAAACCATTCACCAAAATACCAAACACAAGAAATAGTCAAAACCCTTGAGGTAGGGTAACACCATATATTATTCCTTAAGGAATGAATGCACTCCTCAAGCAATGCTTGATACATTCACAATATTCTTCACTATGCCTCATTACATTGCTTACACTTGTTTATATAGCTCTCTCTATCTCCTAGGAACCTTCTAGAGAGCCTTCTCACATTTATTACATCTAACTACCATAGTGGGCCTTTATTAATACAGTGGACCTAGTCCACCTTACATTGAATGGCCACATTCTCATATATTAAATCACTTCCACTAATAATACATAACCACATTCCCATTGGGCACCTCCCTATGTATACTACATTCCATCCCCCTTCACATGTTTCATCCTCGAAACACAAGAAGAAACCATACAATATGATCAGCTAAGCAATGTAGCCAACTGGTACCAAGTATGACCATCCATCCATCCTAATGGAAGTCAAGCATGATGTCCATCTATTGCCTTGCCACCCTGATCTTTCTCTGCATCATATCCGGGTTTCCATGGGATTTTTTCTATGCCTGATCTCTTCTCGTAGTGTCAGTAGTCTTCCATGCACCTCTTGATTGGTTTCTTGTCTGGTGCCCTGCTGGTGCATACATGTGTTTATGCACACGCCCTTTCCTTGATGACTGTTGTGTCTTTATATGATGTGGATGGCGATATACAACAACTGTAGGAATCTATTCTTTTTTATTCAAATCTGCAACACTTTGTGCCTTTGAGTCGATGACCTCCTTAACTTCCTAATTATGTCCTTCTTGTAGTTTTACTTCATCTCCTTATGTAGAATCTGCCTCTGATTCAACTTCAGACTCGACAATAACTTCTTTGCTATCTTCCATGGACCCATCTTTCTTACTAAGAAACACATCCTGCAATGTAATTGTCTTTTTCTTGTACCAAATATTTAGAAACTTCTTTTGCACATTAATATTAATGGTACCCACTGATTCTATCCAAGGATATCCCAAAACAATGTCTTCATCACCCATATCTAGAGTCTCAAAATCTGAATGCAACACATATTTATACATACTGAGATTCAAAACTTTAAAAAGTTTAACATTTTCACCTGCAACCTGTGTGCTTTGAATATTCTTTGTTGGAATTTGCAATCTATTAACCAACTAAATATTGACAAAATTTTGTTTGCAACTAGGGTTAATAGAAACAATGACATTTTATTTATGAATACAAACATGAACTTGTAATATAGATTTTCCACATGAAAATAAACCCTTGGGGTTCTCTGTATCCTTATTTTTTCCATGAGACCGCCTATCTAACAATATTTTTTCAAATTCTTCATTGGAGAGTGTCATCATCCCCTTATAATCAAGCGATTTCCACCAAATGGCAGCATCACCTTGTAATTTGTGAGCTACCGAATGGGACCAATTCTCTTCCCATGTTGACTTTATTTATTTAATGAATGTTTCAATACTAGGGTCATAACATTTCCCTATGAAAACCCCAAAAAATAGAACAAGGGTTTTAAAAATAAATCACTACAAAAAATCGTGGTTTTTTTCCAGAAAAACCCTGAAAAACTGTTGAATTTAAAATGATCATAAATTTACTTCCCGAACTCCGTTTCAGCGGATTTCTTTTTTGAAATTGGAAATTTTTCCAAGAGGAATTCAAATATCCAATTTGTTTGGCCAAATTCTACACAGAAAGTTTCATATCTGAACCTGAAGTGTGCCACCCTCTTTCTTCCCTAGAAATTGTTTTTTGCAAAAAGAGCAAAAAATTATTCCCTTATTTGGCCAAGGAAAGTGCTCTGATACCACTTGTTAAGTACCATAATAGATATGAATATAAATCTAGAAAATAAACCCACAATATCAACAAGAATAATCCAAACCATTCACCAAAATATTGGACACACGAAATAGTCAAAACCCTTGAGGTAGGGTAACACCATATAGTATTCCTTAAGGAAGGAATGCACTCCTCAAGAAATGCTTGATACATTCACAATATTCTTCACTATGCCTCATTACATTGCTTACACTTCTTTATATAGCTCTCTCTATCTCCTAGGAACATTCTAGAGAGCATTCTCACATTTATTACATCTAACTACCATGGTGGGCCTTTATTAATATAGTGGACCTAGTCCACCTTACATTGAATGCCCACATTTTCATATATTAAATCACTTCCACTAATAATACATAACCACTTTCCCATTGGGTACCTCCCTAGGTATACTACAATCTCACTCAACAATAAATGTTTTTGTAAAGTCAGATGTGGCCGGGAAAAGAGTTGTACACATAGCCTCCTTATGTTTTTCAAAATCTTTGGTTGCTTCTTTAGTCCAAGAAAATGCTTCCTTCTTTAATATTAATGTTGTTAGAGGTTTTGCTATTTGACCATAGTTCTTGATGAACTTGCGGTAATATCCTATCAATCCTAAGAATCCTCTAAGTTTCTTCAAAGTTTTGGGAATTGGTCATTTTCTCATAGATTTAGTGTTTTAGGGTCCACT
The DNA here is from genome assembly GCA_010110895.2 of Picea sitchensis. Classification (NCBI taxonomy): domain Eukaryota; kingdom Viridiplantae; phylum Streptophyta; class Pinopsida; order Pinales; family Pinaceae; genus Picea; species Picea sitchensis. Next base: position 66,263 of record SNQJ01S0072925.1, on the reverse strand, counting down.
TTTACACCTTCTTGAGATACAATATGACCCAAATATTCCACTTCTTGAACAACAAAGGAACACTTGAAAGAATTTTCATAAAGTTTTTTCTCTTCCAATGGTTGTAATACTCCGTCAACATGTTGTACATGATCTTCCCAAGGTTTGTTGTAGATTAGTATGTCATCAAAAAATACTAACACAAATTTTCTAAGGAATGGCTTGAAAATATAATTCATCAATATTTGAAATGTGGAGGGTGCATTAGTAAGTCCAAATGGCATAACTAAAAACTCATAATGACCTTCAAGTGTTCTAAAATTTGTTTTCAGAATATCTTCCTACCTCATTATGATTTGATGATATCCTGAATGAATATCCAATTTAGTAAATATTTTTTCCATGCAATTCATCAATGAAAGGAATAGGAAACTTATCTTTGCTGGCCATTTTGTTGAGCTATCTATAATATGGACACATATGCCATGAACCATCCTTTTTTGTAACCATCACCACTAGTGAAAATAAATAACTTTGGTTAGGTTGAATGATGTTGGCCTCTAACTGATCCAGGTGAATATCGGTGGCCACCCACCTATTCCACTGGCTCAAAGAAAAATTTTCATTTTAATAATTTTTCCTAGTTTTTCGGGTCCTAAAATTTTGGGGTTGTTTTGAGTCCCTAAACAACATTTTTTTGACGCACCATAATCACATTATATGATTTAGCCAAAGTGTGATAGAAACATGTGTAGTCCTCGGATATTTTTTTCCAACGAGCTATCGTTCTCCTAAAACTAAGATCGTATGCAAAAGTTACGACCCTGGGAAGTTGATGTACCAACTTACCCCATTGGAGTCCATGCGAATTTTGGTGTTTCATCTCCTAGGGTTAGTTTTTTGGATGTTTAGGGTTTTCTCATTTATGATTTATATTAAAAAGACCTTGGGATCCTCATTGTAACCATGTTATTTCGAATGAGCGTAGTTGTCACATCTCTTCTCAGAGATAAGTTGCCACCATTCTAGAAAGTTTGTTTCAGTCTGCATTTTTACAGTTTCAACATATTCTCTTTATTAATAGAAGTCAAGTTTTGTTGTATCTCTGTGTATTTCTTTGTTATACATTTGTATTCCATTTCATTCCATTTATAAATCTGGATCAGTGGTATTAGAGCGGTCTTCTCTTTATTTTTTTCTCTGTGCATGTCCCCAACGAGGTCAGGGTACAAGGAGTTGGGACTCAAAGTGGTTGAGCCCTTTCCAAACCGTCCTTTCCGATCACGATGGCCTCCCATGGAGGAATAAAAGAGAGACGATGGAGCAGGAAATCCTTTTAAATTGTTGCTTGAGGAAGCCCTCATGCGACAAAGGAACAAGATGATGGATAACTTTGCACAAATCCTTCAACGGTTGTCAATAGGCGACACATCTTCATCAAGAAGCCACGACACCCCCTTCAAGGTACAAGTCAATTTTGATATCCCCTTATTTGAAGGCCAGATAGATGCGGATGTTGTAGATAAATGGTTGAATCTGTTAGAAGTGTATTTTTCGGGCCATAATTTTTTCGATAGAGAAAATATTACCTTTGTGCTCCTTAGGGTTATCCCCCATGTCAAGGATTGGTGGGAAAATTACTATGAGAAAAGGGTCACTGGGGAATCTAAAATATTTGTGGTCGCCCCCACTTGGGGTTGTTTTAGGGATGCTATTAAGGAAAAATACTACCATGTTGGAACCTATGATGACCAATATACGAGATGGACCACACTGTGACAGGAAAGGGAACGAAAAGTACCGGATTTCACAAATAGATTACATACCTTGTGCACCAAGCTGGGTATCAAGGAATTCAAATGATATCTGGTGCTCAAGTACCATGACTTTCTGCATAGATACATCCAAATAGAAATGGGGTTTCTGGACATCTCATCACTGGGCATGGCGTATCGATATGTTGTCAAAATTGAGCAGAAATTGAAATAGAAGAAGAGGGATCTTGGATCTACAAATTCCTCGCAACAGAAGCAGGGAAAAGGCGGCCCCAACCGACAGAACAAAGGAAAGAGAAAGGATGGACCCCCTCAGGACAACCAGTCCAAGAAAAAGACAAAGAAGGGCAGTGAGAAGACAAAGAAAGAAATTGGAAAGTGGTTTGAATTCCATAAAATCCCATGGCATAACACCGATGAATGTCGCTCGAAGAAGTCATTGGTGGTCGAGCTGAAATCCTTTGATTCAGTGGCAAGTTCTAAATCTGAATCATATCTAGAAAAATGGAAGCGAATCATTGACACAAAACCCAGTGCCATCGTCGCTACCACCAATGTCCATCCAGGTGAACTAGAGGAAACAAAGGAAGGTGAACTCCTTTTCACTCGCAGATGTCGCTGAAGAGTGCTCCATTTCATTTCATTGTCGATAGCAGAATTCAAAAGAACTTGATCTCAGTAGAGTTCATCAAGCGGTTGAACCTACCAATGACACCACACCCACATACCTACACCATTGGGTGGCTCCTCCAAGGAAGAGACCTCTATCTCAACAAATAGTGTTGTCTTCCCTACGACATCAAGCCCTTCAAGAATGAGGTATTATGTGATATTTCCCCCCTTAAAGTTTGCGATGTTCTTTTAGGACAACCATATTTGTGGAAATGACATGCTATATATGAGTCTAGACCTCACAATGTTATTATTACTTTGGGTATAAAATTGTACAGGATGCCATAGGTAGCTCCACCTACCACTATTTCTTTGATCTCTGCTAAGCAATGTAGGAAGGTCATTTCCCAGACCAGGAAATTTTTCTTCTTCATGATTCACCCTCAAAGTGAACAGAAGGTCACAACCACATCCATGGCCTCTACACAGGACCTCTACATGCTACAGAAGCAAGTGAACAAGATCATGGAAGAATACAAAGACATCTTATCCTCACCCACCGAGGTGCCACATAATTGTCAAGTCAAACATTCAATCGATCTAACCCCCAGTGAACCTCTACCCAATGGGTCAGTCTATCGCTACTCTCTGATGGAAAATGATTAAATTAAGAGACATATCCAAGATTTTCTTCAAAAGATGCACATCCAACCCAAATCCTCACTTTGCAGGAGCCCAATTGTACTCGTACAGAATAAATATGGAACTTGGTGATTTTTCATTGATTACAGAGCCCTAAACAAAATAGTAGACAGGAACTGATGCCCAATTCCCCAAATTGATGACCTTCTTGACCAGCTCAAGGGAGCCAAGTTTTTCAGCAATATTGACTTGAAGTCTGGCTACCACCAGGTCCCAATAGAACAAACTGATGTATAGAAGACTGCTTTAAAGTACAAAGAAGGTATTTTCAAATGGCTAGTCATGTCATTCAATTTGAAAAATGATCCAAAAAATTTCATGAGATTGATGGACGATATATTGTGGCCCTTCACCAATTCCTTTGTGGTAGTATATCTGGATGACATCCTCATCTTCAACAAGAATTGGGAAGAACACTTGCAACATATTCAACGTGTCCTTCACACTCTGCGATAACACAAGTTATATGCTAACTTGGAAAAATGTTCATTCGGCATGAACAAGGTCCAACACCTAGGATACATTGTTGATGAGAATGGTGTGCATGTGGATCCATCCAATATCCAAGTCATTTGTGACTAGCCAACCATGACCACACTAACCGAGCTTCGAAGTTTGTTAGGAATTTCCAACCTCTATCACAGGTTCTTGTTGGGATTCTCCCATAATTCATGGGCCCTAAACCAAGTGACAAAAGGTGGTGGAAAGGAAAAGTTCATGTGGGGGAAGTCATAACATCAAGCATTTGATGATTTGAAGCATCACTTGTGCTAAACTCCAATACTCTCCTTACCGGATCTGTAGAAACCTTTTGAGATTGAGACCGATGCTTTAGACTATGTCATGGGAGTAGTCCTCACTCATCACAGTCATCCAATGACATATCATAGTGAGATACTATCAAATCTCATATGTAAGTACCCCACCTATGACAAAGAAATGTATTCCATCGTACAATCATGTCGACAATGGAAGCACTACATTCTCGGGAAGCAGACAATCATCCAAACTGATCACATGTAAAGTGTGGTTTCTTCTATATTGCTTGTGGATCTATTGTGTATTCATTATTTGTGGTGATTATGTTTTTAAATCTATTCAGGTTCTTAACAAGTGGTATCAGAGCACTTTCCTTGGGCAGACATTGTGGGCAAATATTTTTTATTTTTGTAGATTTTTTTTTTCGGAGCAGAAAAAAGAGGGCCGCGACATTCTCAAAATTTTTGGTATATTTCTATGAAAAATTTGCAGAAAATGGTTGTATATCTGAGTTCCTCTCAGAAAAACACCCAATTTGAAAAAAAAAATCGTCCGAAACGGAGTCCGGGAAGTCAAGATATTGAAGTTTTAAAATCTGCAAATTATCATGATTTTTTCCGCGGACGGCGGCAAGATTTTTTTTTTCTGTAGCATTTGGAGGCCAAATTTGCCCAAATAAATTACAGATCTGAGTTCCTCTCACAATTTCACCCAATTTCAAAAAAACAATCAGTCAAAACGGAGTCCGGTAAGTGAAGTTATGAGCATTTTAACTTCAACAGTTTTTTAGGGTTTTTCCATAAAAAACCGCGATTTTCTGCCGAAACTTATTGAATCTATTTTTTGGGTTTTTTCGTGACGGATGCAGGACCGAAGAGTTCATAGGGTGCTCAGATGGCTATTTCCTCTCAAACCCTGAAAGAAATTCTTGAATCATTCAAAGCCCAATTGTTTCACACATTGGATGACAGATTGGATGCATTTGTACATGGGCTCACAGTCAGCCTCACAGATGGCCTCAATGATAGTTTCCGTAGTATTCAAGATTCATTGAATAACATGCAGAAGATATTTCATATGGAGGGCATCAGGGATGAATATAATCAAGAAATATATGCTTGGTATGATTTTGAGGCAGATTGTGATGATTGGTATATGGATAGTTGTCATTTCTAGGATGACAACCACTTTCATATTTTATTTGATGACTCTACTCCACCTTCTGTAGAGAACATCAATTTCCCACATAAGGAGCTAGTTACCAACGTCCATTCTACATATTCTATAGTGGTGTTATTCATTCCAGATTCTGCTATAACCCTTTTCCACTATGTGGATGGATCTTCTTATTTGGATCCACATGATAGGTGTCAATCTTTGGAGTATCATTTGGAATTGGTTATTGGGTTCCAAAATCTTCCACGGGGATTTCACATGA
>SNQJ01S0072925.1:16444-40035 GCA_010110895.2 Picea sitchensis | reverse complement strand
GGCCTTACATGTATCTATATGCACAAAAGAATGAGATTGAGCATATGATCCAAGAAACGTTAGTGATCCATGTGATACATATGTATAGAAAATAAATACACAGAGATATAGTAAAACTTGACTTTTATTAATAAAGAGAATATCTTGAAACTGTAAAAATGTAGACTAAAATAAACTTGCTCGAATGGTGGCATCTTATCTATGAGAAGAGATGTGACGATTATGCTCATTTGCAAGAACATGGTTACAATGAGGCTTCCGAGGCCTTTTTAACATAAAGCATAAATGAGAAAACCCTAAACACCCAAAAACCTAACCCTAGGAGATGAAACACCAAAAGTCATGTGGGCTCCGATGGGGTAAGTTGGTACATCAACTTCCTAGGGTTGTAACTTTTGCATACGATATTCATTTTAGGTGCATGATATCTCATTGGAAATAAATAGCCGAGGAATACACATGTTTTCATCACACTATGGATAAATCTTATGGTGTGACTATGACGCACCCAAAAAATGTTGTTTAGGGCCTCAAAATGACAACTTTTCTTTGAGCTAGTGGAATAGGTGGGTGGCCACCGATATCCAGCTGGATCAGTCCTCCCCCATTAGGAAGTGATGGTATCCATTGTTTTGATTTCCCCCATCAAATGGGGAAACTTCTGTTGAACTTGGCCTCGGGTGAGCCACTTGCCTTAGTGCAGGAGCTGCCCTACTTTGATAACCTGATAAAGTTGGATCCTCTGTTGTCGAGTGCCCTTAATATGAGTGTCCATGATCTAATCAATGGATTCATGTTCCATGTAGACAAGTTTTATCTTTCTCAGTGTCAGATCCTCTACGATCTCTGATGTGTCCAATAATGGTGGGAAGTATGACCGAAGGAGGTCCACATTGAACATGGGGTGCAGGCCAAGAAAGGGGGGAACAATGAGCTCAAAAGCATTGTCACCTACAAGCTTGGAGATAGTAAAAGTTCCATAGCGAAGTGGATGAATATTTTGATGGGTTCCTATAAGGATCTCTTTCTGCAAATGCAACCAGACCTTGTCTCCCACCTAAAACTTGTGCGGCACCCGGTGTTGATCATGGTGTTGTTTGTACTTAGCATTGGCTTTCTATAAACTATCATGGACCCATTGTCGGATGTATTGAATTAGTTCAATAAACTTGGTTTATTTTTTGGCCTTAGATTGAGTATGGGATGATTCTTCTTATGTGGATGCAAGGGTTAGTGCGACATCAATGGGACCCAATGGTTGAAATCCTAACCCCACCTGAAAGGGACTGTGGTCGGTCGAGCTATGAAGTAATTTTTTTTAGTTTTGTTGAACATAGGGGATACTCTCATCCCATGTGCACATATTTTTGGAGTTGTACATGCACAAGATATGCACTATCATTTTGTTGATGACCTTTGTCTCGCCATCAGTTTAGGGGTGGAAGGTGATTGATTTTTTGAGCTTGGTATCCAACAATGACCAGAGGATGAACCACAATGTGTTGAGGAACCTATTGTCATGATATGATATGATGGTCTGTAGTATCCTGAAGTGTACCCACAAATGTTCGAAGAAGAACTTGGTAGTGGCCTCCGCTGTGATATTCCTCTTGCAAATTGTGAAGATGGCCATCTTAGAAAACCGATCAACCACCACAAAAACACGGCCATTTCCCTACTTGGTTGAAGGAAGGCCCAACATGTAGTCCATCAAGATGGATTCCCATGGCCTTTCAGAAGTAGGAAGAGGGGTGTACATGCCTTGCTTCTTAGTGGTTGTTTTGGAAATGGCACATGCAATGCAGAACTTGATATACCTGCTGACGTCATGTCAAAGTTTCGGCTAGTATAAATTATTCTGTAGTACTACCACGATATTTTCCATGCCAATATGTCCTTCCATCTGACTATAATGAGATTCCCAAACCAGCTTTGTAAGCTCTCTTGAAGGAACACAGAGGTATGAAATGCAAAGGCTTATGATCAGTGTGGATGATTGTCTCCTTCCCGAGAATGTAGTGATTCCATTGTTGACGGGATTGTACGATGGAATACATTTCTTTGTCATAGGTGGGGTACTTACATACGAGATATAATAGTGTCTCACTATGATATGTCATTGGATGGCCATGATGAATGAGGACTTCTCCCACGACATAGTCTAAATCATCTATCTCAATCTCAAAAGGTTTCTACAGATCGGGTAAGGAGAGTACTGGAGTTTATCACAAGTGATGCTTCAAATCATCAAATGCTTGATGTTATGACTTCCCCCACATGAACGTTTCCTTTCCACCACCTTTTGTCACTTGGTTTAGGGCCCATGAAATATGGGAGAATCCCAACACAAACCTGCGATAGAAGTTGGAAATTCCTAAGAAACTTTGAAGCTCGGTTTGTGTGGTCATGGTTGGCTAGTCATGAATGACTTAGATATTGGATGGATCCAAATGGACACCATTATCATCAACAATGTAGCCTAGGTTTTGGACCTTGTTCATGCCGAAGGAACATTTTTCCAAGTCATCATATAACTTGTGTTATCATAGAGTGTGAAGGACCTGTTGAATATGTTGCAAGTGTTCTTCCCAATTCTTGTTGAAGATGAGGATGTCATCCAGATATACTGCCACAAAGGAATTGGTGAAGGGCCACAATATATCGTCCATCAATCTCATGAAATTTGTCGGATCATTTTTCAAACTGAATGACATGACTAGCCATTCGAAAATACCTTCTTTGGACTTTAAAGCAATCTTCCATACATCAGTTTGTTCTATTGGGACCTGGTGGTAGCCAGACTTCAAGTCAATATTGCTGAAAAACTTGGCTCCCTTGAGCTAGTCAAGAAGGTCATCAATTTGGGGAATTGGGCATCAGTTCATGTCTATTATTTTGTTTAGGGCTCTGTAGTCAATGAAAAATCACCAAGTTCCATATTTCTTCTGTACGAGTACAATTGGGCTCCTGCAAGGTGAAAAGTTGGGTCAGATGTGCACCTTTTGAAGAAAATATTAGATATGTCGCTTAATTTAATCATTTTCCATCAGAGAGTAGCGATGGACTGACCCATTGGGTAGAGGTGCACTGGGGGTTACATCGATTGAATGCTTGACCTGACAATTCCGTGGCACCCTAGTGGGTGAGGATAATATGTTTTTGTATTCTTCCATGATTTTGTTCACTTGCTTCTGTAGCATGTCGAGGTCCTGTGTAGAGGTCATGGATGTGGCTGCAACCTTCTGTTCACTTTGAGAGTGAATCATGAAGAAGAAAAATTTCCTGGTTTTGTAAATGACCTTCCTGCATTGCTTAGTAGAGATCAAAGAAATAATGGTAGGTGGAGCTACCTATGGTATCCTGTACAATTTTATACCCAAAGTAATAATAACACTGTGAGGTCTAGACTCATATATAACATGTCATTTCCACAAATATGGTTCGCCTAAAAGAACATCACAAACTTTAAGGGGGGGAATATCACATAATACCTCATTCTTGAAGGGCTTGATGTCGTAGGGAAGACAACACTATTGGCTGAGATAGAGGTCTCTTCCTTGGCGGAGCCACCTGATGGTGTAAGTATGTGGGTGTGGTGTCATTGGTAGGTTCAACCACTTGTTGACCTCTACTGAGATCAAGTTCTTTTGACTTCTGCTATCGACAATGAAATGCAATGGAGCACCCTTCAGACACATCTGCGAGTGAAAAGGAGTTCACCTTCCTTTGTTTCCTCTATTTCACCTGGATGGACCTTGGTGGTAGCGACGGTGTCACTGAGTTTTGCGTCAATGATTCACTTCCTTTTTTCTGGATATGATTCAAAGTCAGAACTTGCCTCTAAATCAGAGGATTTCATCTCAACCACCAATAACTTCTTCGAGCGACATTCGTCGGTGTTATGCCACGGTATTTTATGGAATTCACACCACTTTCCAGTTTCTTTCTTCGTCTTCTCACTACCCTTCTTTGTATTTTTATTGGACTGGTTGTCCTGAGGGGGTCCATCCTTTCTCTTTCCTTTGTTTTGTCGGTTGGGGTCGCCTTTTCCCTACTTCTGCTGTGAGGAATTTGCAGATCCAAAATCCCTCTTCTTCTATTTAAATTTTTGCTCGATTTTGACAACATATCGATACGTCGTGCCCAGTGATGAGATGTCTAGAAACCCCATTTCTATTTGGATGTATCTATGTTGATAGTCACGGTACTTGAGCAGCAGATATCATTTGAAGTCCTTGATACCCAGCTTGGTGCACAAGGTATGTAATCTATTTGTGAAATCTGGTACTTTTTGTTCCCTTTCCTGTCACAGTGTGGTCCATCTCGTATATTGGTCATCATAGCTTCCAACATGGTAGTATTGCTCCTTAATAGCATCCCTAAAACAACCCCAAGTGGGGGCGACCACAAATATTTTAGATTCCCCAGTGGCCCTTTTCTCATAGTAAGTTTCCCACCAATCATTGACATGGGGGACAACCTTAAGGAGCACAAAGGTAATATTTTCTCTATCGAAAAAATCATGGCCCGAAAAATACACTTCTAATAGATTCAACCAGTTATCTACAACATCCACATCTATCTGGCCTTAAAATAAGGTTATATCAAAATTGACTTGTACCTTGAAGGGGGCGTCGTGGCTTCTTGATGAAGATGTGTCGCCTATTGGCAGTCGTTGAAGGATTTGTGCAAAGTTATCCATCATCTTGTTCCTTTTTCGCATGAGAGCTTCCTTAACAAACAGTTTAAAAGGATCTCCTTCTCCATCGTCTCTCTTTTATTCCTCCATAGGAGGCCATCGTGATCGGCAGGGATGGTCTGGCAAGGGCTCAACCACTTTGTGTCTCAACTCCTTGTACCCTGACCTCGTTGGGGACATGCACAGAGAAAAAAATAAAGAGAAGAACGCTTTAATACCACTAATCCAGATTTATAAATTAAATGAAATGGAATACAATTGTATAACAAATAAATACACAGAGATACAACAAAACTTGACTTCTATTAATAAAGAGAATATGTTGAAACTGTAAAAATGTTGATTGAAACAAACTTTCTAGAATGGTGGCAGCTTACGCTCATTCGAAATAACATGGTTACAATGAGGATCCCAAGGCCTTTTTAATATAAATCATAAATGAGAAAACCCTAAACATCCAAAAAACTAACCCTAGGAGATGAAACACCAAAAGTCACGTGGGCCCCAATGGGGTAAGTTGGTACATCAACTTCCCAGGGTCGTAACTTTTGCATACGATCTTAGTTTTAGGCACACGATAGCTCGTTGGAAAAAAATATCCAAGGACTACACATGTTTCTATCACACTTTGGCTATATCATATAATGTGATTATGGTGCGCCAAAAAAACATTGTTTAGGGCCTCAAAACAACCCCAAAAGTTTAGGACCCGAAAAACTAGGAAAAATTACTAAAATGAAAATTTTTCTTTAAACCAGTGGAATGGGTGGGTGGCCACCGATATTCACCTGGATCAGTTAGAGGCCAACATCATTCAACCTAGCCAAAGTTATTTCTCTTCACTAGTGGTGATGGTTACAAAAAAGGATGGTTCATGGCATATGTATCCATATTATAGATAGCTCAACAAAATGGCCAGCACAGATAAGTTTTCTATTCCTATCATTGATGAATTATTAGATGAATTGCATGGAAAAACATATTTACTAAATTGGATATTCGTTCAGGATATCATCAAATCATAATGAGGTAGGAAGACATTCCGAAAACAAATTTTAGAACACATGAAGGTCATTATGAGTTTTTAGTTATGCCATTTGGACTTACTAATGCACCCTCCACATTTCAAATATTGATGAATTATATTTTCAAGCCATTCCTTAGAAAATTTGTGTTAGTATTTTTTGATGACATACTAATCTACAACAAACCTTGGTAAGATCATGTACAACATGTTGATGGCGTATTACAACCATTGGAAGAGAAAAAACTTTATGAAAATTCTTCCAAGTGTTCCTTTGTTGTTCAATAAGTGAAATATTTGGGTCATATTGTATCTCAAGAAGGTGTAAAAGTGGACCCTAAAACACTAAATCTATGAGAAAATGACCAATTCCCAAAACTTTGAAGAAACTTAGAGGATTCTTAGGATTGATAAGATATTACCACAAGTTCATCAAGAACTATGGTCAAATAGAAGAACCTCTAACAACATTAATATTAAAGAAGGAAGCATTTTATTGGACTAAAGAAGCAACCAAAGATTTTGAAAAAAGTAAGGAGGCTATGTGTACAACTCGTTTCCTAGCCACATCTGACTTTACAAAAACATTTATTGTTGAGTGTGATTGTAGTATACCTAGGGAGGTAATATGGGGTACCTAGGGAGGTACCCAATGTGAATGTGGTTATGTATTATTAGTGGAAGTGATTTAATATATGAAAATGTGGGCATTCAATGTAAGGTGGACTAGGTCCACTATATTAATAAAGGCCCACCATGGTAGTTAGATGTAATAAATGTGAGAATGCTCTCTAGAAGGTTCCTAGAAGATAGAGAGAGCTATATAAAGAAGTGTAAGAAATGTAATGAGGCATAGTGAAGAATATTGTGAATGTATCAAGCATTTCTTGAGGAGTGCATTCCTTCCTTAAGGAATAATATATGGTGTTACCCTACCTCAAGGGTTTTGACTATTTCATGTGTTCAATATTTTGGTGAATGGTTTGGATTATTCTTGTTGATATTGTGGGTTTATTTTGAGATTTGTATTCATATCTATTATGGTACTTAAAAAGTGGTATCAGAGCACTTTCCTTGGCCAAATAAGGGAATAATTGTTTGTTCTTTTTGCAAAAAACAATTTCTAGGGAACAAAGAGGGCGATGCACTTCAGGTTCAAATATGAAACTTTCTGTGTATAATTTGGACAAACAAATTGGATATTTGAATTCCTCTTGGAAAAATTCCCAATTTCAAAAAAAAAATCGACCGAAACAGAGTTCAGGAAGTAAATTTATGATCATTTTAAATTCAACAGTTTTTCAAGGTTTTTCTGGAAAAAGCCGTGATTTTCTGTAGTGATTTATTTTTAAAACCCTTGTTCTATTTTTGGGGGTTTTCATAGCAGTAGTTATTTTATAGGGAAATGTTATGGCCCTAGTATTGAAGCATTCATTAAATAAATAAAGTCAACATGGGAAGAGAATTGGCCCCATTGGGTAGCTCACAAATTACAAGGGTGATGTTGCCATTTGGTGGAAATCGCTTGATTATAAGGAGATGATGACATTCTCCAATGGAGAATTTGAAAAAATTTGTTTAGATAGGTGGTCTCATGGAAAAAATAAGGATACAGAGAGCACCAAGGGTTTATTTTCATGTGAAAAATCTATATTATAAGTTCATGGTTGTATTCATAAAGAAAATGTCATTGTTTCTATTAACCCTAGTTGCAAACAAAATTTTATCAATATTCAGTTAGTTAATAGATTGAAAATTCTAGCAAAGAATATCCAAAGCACACAGGTTGATGGTGAAAATGTTAAACTTTTTAAAGATTTGAATCTCAGTATGTATAAATATGTGTTGCATTCAGATTTTGAGACTCTAGATATGGGTGATGAAGACATTGTTTTGGGATATCCTTGGATAGAATCAGTGGGTACCATTAATATTAATGTGCAAAAGAAGTTTCTAAAGCTTTGGTACAAGAAAAAGAAAATTACATTGTAGGATGTGTTTCTTAGTAAGAAATATGGGCCCATGGAAGATAGCAAAGAAGTTATTGTCGAGTCTAAAGTTGAATCAGAGGCAGAGTCTACAGAAGGAGATGAAGTAAAACTACAAGAAGGACATAATCAAGAAGCTAAGGAGGTCATCGACTCAAAGGCACAAAGTGTTGCATATTTGAATAAAAAAGAATAGATTCCTACAGTTGTTGTATATCGCCATCCACATCATATAGAGACACACCAGTCATCAAGGAAAAGGTGTGTGCATCAACACATTTATGCACCAGTGGGGCACCAGACAAGAAACCAATCAAGAGGTGCATGGAAGACTACTGACACTACGAGAAGAGCTCAGGCTACAGAAACAATCCCATGGAAACCCGGACATGATGCAGAGCAAGATCAGGGTGGCAAGGCAACATAGGGACATCATGTTCAACTTCCATTGGGATGGATGGATGGTCGTACTTGGTACCAGTTGGCTACATTGCTTAGCCGATCATATTGTATGGTTTCTTCTCGTGTTTTGAGGATGAAACATGTGAAGGGGGATGGAATGTAGTATACCTAGGGAGGTACCCAATGGGAATGTGGTTATGTATTATTAGTGGAAGTGATTTAATATATGAGAGTGTGGTCATCCAATGTAAGGTGGACTAGGTCCAATGTATTAATAAAGGCCCATTATGGTAGTTAGATGTAATAAATGTGAGAAGGCTCTCTAGAAGGTTCCTAGGAGATAGAGAGAGCTATATAAAAAAGTGTAAGCAATGTAATGAGGCATAGTGAAGAATATTGTGAATGTATCAAGAATTACTTGAGGAGTGCATTCATTCCTTAAGGAATAATATATGGTGTTACCCTACCTCAAGGGTTTTGACTATTTCTTGTGTTTGGTATTTTGGTGAATGGTTTGGATTATTCTTGATATTGTGGGTTTATTTTGAGATTTATCTTCGGATATATTATGGTACTTAACAGATAGCAAGAGGATGTTCGGATCATATGACCATTATCTTGAGAATTATCAAGCCAGGAAAAACACAGTCTTTCCCTTTTAAATTCAACTATAAGTGGCTACAGGAAGAAGATTTCCAAGATTTTTCTATGGAAGTGTGTGTGCATTTGGATAATGACGAGGGTTCTTCTTTCATGAATCAATTTTCCAAAAACCTCAAAAAAATTAACTTGTTGACAAAAATGTGGGCAAGATCCTATAATGCTCATTCCTACGCTCGTCTAAAATCAATTGAGGATGGGATAGAGGCTCTTTTGGTGGAAAATGCAGTAGGGTCTTTATCACCAAAAGAAGAGAATTATCTATGGGAGCTCTTAAAAAGGAAACAATATTTGTTGTTATTGGAGGAAGCAAGGTGGCGGCTTAAAACTAGGGAAATTTGGATGAAAGAAGGAGTTAATAACACAAAAAACAATTCACATGTATGCACAACATCGAAAGAACGAAAATACAATTATGGAAATTAAAGATCAAAATGGGGTCATAGTATCCACTCATGAGGACATTGTGGAGGTTGGAATAGATTTTTCAGTGCCATATTTAAGAAAAAAGTAGGGTTTCCTATTGCAGATATTTTAAAAGTGGTGGAATTGTTCCCTAGAAAAATCAATGAAGAAATTAATGAGGCTCTACAAAAGGTTATCTCATATGCCAAAATTTTTGAAACACTCTTATCCTTTCAGAAAAGAAAGAGTTTGGTCCCAGATAGATTGATTGTTGAATTTTTTCTATGTTTTTATGAGTTGTTAAAGGAGGATTTGTTACAAGTGGTGCAGGAATCCCAAGCTTCTGGTAAAGTTCTAGGCTCTCTAAATAAAACCTTCCTATCCCTCATCACGAAGAAAGAGAAGTCAGTTTCCTTTGATGATTTCCACCCTATATCTTGTTGTATTTTGATCCATAAACTTATATCTAAAGTCATAGTGAATAGGATCAAGCCCATCCTTAGCGACATTATCTTGAAGGAATAATTTGTATTTTTGTATAAGAGGAAAATCCATGATTCATTGTCTTTAGCCCAAGAAGCCTTGCACTCAATCAAAGCTCACAAAATCTCGTCTATAGTGTTGAAGCTGGACCTCTCCAAAGCTTATGATAAAGTGAGACATAGTTTTCTTAGATTATCTTTAATTAATCTAGGGATGAATCTGGCCTTGGTAAACTAGAATATGGGATTCATTGATTCTGCTTCCTTTGTTGTTCTTATAAATGGGTTCCCCCTCCAATTTACGTTTCTCTTTTATAGGCCTTTGTCAGGGTTACCCCTTATCCCCTTTCATTTTCTTGATAGTGGGAGAGGGGCTTACTTGACTTAATCAAAAGGATAGGAGCCAAGGGTTCCTAAAAGGGATGAAGATATTTGAGGTTGAATTCATTACTCATTTTACTTTTGTTAATGACGTTATTCTCTTTGGTGTAGCTAATGTTCAAGAATTTCATGTTTTTAAATATAAAATGGATTTTTCTTCTTGGCAATAGGAATGGATATAAATATGGAAAAATCATCAGTTAGATCCTATGCTCTGGGTGTCAAGGATTGATCCTAGATAATAACTATTCTTCCATTTGTATCGTCAAATATTGATGATGGAATAAAATATTTGGGCTTTGAGCTAAATCCAAATTCCTATGGCTATGTTGATTGTTTATGGTTATTTAACAAAATTCACTCAAAAATTGACCTATGGGTAAATCACTTTCTATCGTTTGGAGGTCGGTTGGTGCTTATAAATTCAAGTCTTTGTAGAATTTTGGTTTATTGGGCTACCATTGAAAAAACTCCCAAGGGAATTTTGACAAAAATTCAGAAATCTTGTTTATGTTTTCTGTGGTTAGGAAAAAATATGGTTGATGGAATATCGTTATTACACTGGTCTTAGTTAGATATTCCTAAGGACATAGGAGGGTGGGGCATAAAGAATTTAGTTTGGTTTAGTAAAACCCTAATAGAAAAAAGTTTGTGGAGACTCATCCATAACAGGATGCTATGGGGAAGAGTTATGATCTAAAAATATTTGACAAGAATATCTCATTTGAGGAATAGTTTCATATTCCTAGGAAAGTTGTTCCAAATAGATCCAGATGTTGGAAAGTGATGGTAGACTATTTTCGTTTAATAGGGGACTAAACGGTGTGGAGAGTTGGTAATGGGAGGATCATCTAAATCGGGGAAGATCCCTGGGAAGGTTCAGACATAGATTACAAGATTTTTGAGGAATTGGTTGGTAAGCTAAATAATATGGGAGTTTATTTGTTGAGGGATGTTTCTTCATAGGGGTTGGATATTATAGGATGCTCTAATTGGATACCAATGAAAAAATTAAGTCTTGAAGGAAACATGGAGGAGGAGTGGAATAGGTACATAGACAATTTAAAATCAAACTTTATCAGTCTAAATGAGGATGAAGAAGACACTTTGAGATGGGAAAAAAATATATAAATTGGCTCTTTTAAAGTGCAGCTTATATATTTAGCTTTGGTAGAGGGGTACTTCAAAGGTGGAAAAAAATGGCGGTGGACGATAGTATGGAAGATGCATGCTCCAAAAAAAATGAAATTGATTTTATGGATAGCGAAGGAGGAAAAATTTCTTACATGGGATGTAGGCCAGCATCGAGGATGGGTGGGTCCAAGTCATTGTTATTTGTGCAGATATGACTCGGAGACAATAGTTCATTTTTTTATGCAATATAATTTTTCTCAACAGGTATGGAATCAAGTGGTTTCACAGCTTAAAATAAATTCTATATCACTAGGGCACTGTATGGAAGAATGACTTGATTCCTAGAAAAGTGAATTCTCAACCCAAGAGGTAGCGGCACTACCATGATTCTATGTGTGTTTCATGTGGTGGGAAAGGAATCTTAGTATTTTTTGGGATAGTTTCATCCCATACAAGGTGGTGTTAGGTTTGGTTCAAAAGATGGCTAGAGAATTTAGGTGTGAGCCAAAAAAATTCAAGGGCCACAAACTCAAAATGCTTGATTCACTAGAAGGTATCCCTTGGAGATTCTTCGACAGGGAAATCCAAGGGAACCCTCCACAATGTGGTGTGGGGTTTGTTTTATATATATTAGCAAAGCATTTTTTTTATATTATATATGTTCTAGGTTGTGGATCAAATATGAAGGTGGAAATTATTGTGCTATGGGCGTTCTTGTTTTTAGTAAACTCTCTAAATTTGAGGAAACTGCAGACCTTTGGAGATTCCTAGGTGGTGGTATATGGGGTAAGTGGAAAGGTGCAAGTATAGGTGACACTTTTACAACCTTTGAGGAGGAGGATTCATGATTTCCTGGATGAGCTAGAATGGTACTCATGTGTACATGCCTTTATTTATCAAAAATTTCTCAATGGAAAACTCTTTGAGGAGTTGTCCTTTTTTCTCTAACCTTCATGTCTAGCTTTTTATTTTCTGTTTTGGAAAAAAGAATGATGTAAGAGGAAGAAATTGTAATGGGTATTTCAAGAATATATTTTTGAGGGAATGACACGATCATATATATGGGGTTTGTAAATTTTTTAGGGATAAGGAAAAAAATTTAGAAAAAGAGAAGTCATTTTATAAAAAGGATGGAAATATATATATTTTCTTTCATGAAATATAAAGTTTTTTCTTTCTTGGAAAAAAAATAATAATAATGTTAATTAAATTATAAAAATAATTTAATTAAATAATTAATAATAATTGTGTCACAATTTTATGATCTAGGTGGATTCGGCGGTCAACCACCTCTTCTAGTTGGCTCACATACAACTTTCACCTTGGCAGTTACATCTTTTATCTTTGTAGTTTTTTTCTATCTTTTCGGGTCCTAAACTTCCAAGGTCATTTTGAGGCATTAAACAACATTTTTTGGGCCCGCCACAATCACACTTTCAACGGACCCAAAGTGTGACAACATAATGTGTATTCCTTGGATAGATCTTTCCAACGAGATATTATGCGCCTAAAACGAATATCGTATGCAAAAGTTACGATCCCAGGAAGTTGAGGTACCAACTTACCCCATCAGGGCCCACATGACTTTTGGCACTTCATCTCCTAGGGTTAGTTTTTTTTATGTATAGGGTTTTTTGTTTAATTCTTGATGCTAAAAAGGCCTGGAGGCCTCATTGTAATGTCCTCAAGCGAATGCGCGTAGAAACCACATCTCTTCTCAGAGATTAGCTACCAGCATTCGAGCAAAGATTGTTTTCATTCTTCGTTTTACAGTTTCAGTAGATTTCTTATTTAATAGAAGTTAAATTCCACTGTATTTTTGTTATTGTTCTATGTATATTTGTGTTAATTTTATAGAGCCATGTTTTATTTCCTTCCTCTCATAAATCCATATCAGTGGTATCATAGCGGTCTTTTATTCATTTGTTTCTCTATCCATGTCCCCAACAAGGTCAAGGTATAAGCAGTTGGAACTCAAACCAATTGAGTCTTTGCAAGATCGGCCTCGCTGAACCTAATGATCAACCATGGGGGAAGAAAATAGAGGTGATGGGGAAGGATATCCCTTTAAACTATTGCTTGAGGAATCCCTCTCGCGATAAAGGAATGAAATGATGGATAACTTGGCACAAATCCTTCAATGATTGCCAACATGTGACACATATATCTCAAGCGGAGGCACCACCCCCTTCAAGGTACAGATCAATTTTGATATTCCTATATGTTAAGTTCAAATAGATGCAGATGTTGTTGACAAATGGTTAAACCTTTTAGAGAGGTATTTGTTTGTCCACAACTTTTCTGATAGAGAAAATATTACATTTTCACTCCTCAAAGCCATCCCCCATGTCCAATATTGGTGGGATACTTTCTGTGAGCAAAAGGAAATAGAGGGATCTACATTGTTTGTAGTTTCACCCCCTTGGGGTTCCTTCAGGGATTATATTAAGGAACACTACTACCCTGTTGGAATTTATGACAACTTATATACAAGATGGACCACAATACGGTAGGAAAGGGACCAAACAGTGCCATAGTTCACCAATGTCTTTCATACCTTACACGCCAAGTTGGGTATCAAATAATCTGAGTGAAATTTGGTGCTCAAGTAACGCGGCGGTCTTGATAGACACATCCAGAAAGAAATGGAGTTTTTATAAATTTCATCCTTGGGCATGGCCTATCGATATGCTATCAAAATCGAGCATAAGATTAAATAGAAGAAGTGGCAGTTTGGATCTGCAAACCCCTCACAGCAGAAGCATGGAAAAGGTGGCCCCCACCCACAAAACAAAGGGCATAGAAAGGATGGATAGCCTTAGGAAAACCAGTCCAAACTGCAAACAAAGAAGGACAATGGGAAGACAAAGAAAGACACTAGGAAATGGTGCGAGTTCCATAAGATCCCTTTCCATAACACTGTTAAATGCTGCTCAAAGAAGTCATTGGTGGCCGAGGTGAAATCCTATGAATCATATGCAGGCTCTGACTCTGAGTCAAAACCAGAAAAAAGGTAGATGGATCAATGATGCAGAACCAATGCAATTGTCGCTACCACCACCAAGGTCCAAACCGACGAACCTGATGAAATAGAGGAAGGTGAGCGCATATTTCATTCACAGATGTGGGTGAAGGGTACTCTTCTTCACTTCATCATTGATAGTGATAGCTAGAAGAATCTCATCTCAGTAGAGGTCATCAAGTGGTTGGATCTACCGACAACACCACACCCACAACCCTACACCATCGGATGGCTCTGCCAAGAGAGAGATCTTCACGTTAGACAACAATGTCACCTAGCCTATGACATCAAGCCCTTGAAAGATGAGATATTGTGTGATGTCGCCCCTCTTGAAGTTTGTAATGTTATTTTGGGCCAACCTTATTTATGGAAACATCATGTTGTATATGAGTCTAGGCCTCGTAGTGCTATTATTACTTTGGACGGGAAATTATATAGGATACCTGAGGTAGTCCCATCTACCACCATTTCTTTGATCTCTGCCAAGCAATTTAGGAAGTTCATCTCTCAGACCGAGAATTTTTTCTTCTTCGTGATTTGCGCTCAAAGTGAGAGAAAGGTTGCAGCCACATCCATGGCCTCTGTGACAGGTCTCTCTACGCAGTAGAAGCAAGTGGATAAGGTCATGGAAGAATAAAAATACATCTTCTCCTCACCCAATGGAGTACCTCTGCACTGTTAGTTCAAGCACTCAATCTATCTGACCACTGATGCATTGCTACCCAATGGGCCATTCTACCGTCGCTCTCTGTCAGAAAATGAGGCAATCAAGCGCCACATCCAAGAGCTTCTAAAAAAGGTGCACATCCACCGAAGCTCATCATCTTGTGGAAGCCCAATCATTCTTGTGCAGAATAAATATGGGTCCTAGTGACTCTGCATTGATTATCGAGCCCTAAATAAGACCACAGTCGGGAACTGGTACCCAATTCCCTGAATTGATGATCTCTTTGACCAGCTCAAGGGGGTCAAATACTTTAGTAAGATTGATCTAAAGTCTGGCTACCACCAAGTCCCAATAAAGTAGACCGATGTATGGAAGACTTACTTCAAGTCTAAAGAATGTCTTTTTGAATGGTTGGTCATGCCCTTTGGCTTGAAAAATACCCCAACAACTTTCAAGAGGATGATGGACGATTCTTGCAGCCTTTCACAAATTCTTTTTTGGTGGTGTATTTGGATGACATTCTCATCTTCAACAAAAATTGGGCAGAACACTTGCAACAGATTCAACAGGTTCTGCACACTTTGAAACAACACAAGCTATATGAAAATTTGGAAAAATGCTCCTTTGGCATGAACAAGGTCCAATACCTAGGCTACATTCTTAATGTTCATGGGGTGCATGTCAATCCAGCCAAGATCCAGATCATTCGTGATTGGCCATCCTCGACCACACACACTAAGCTTCAGAGCTTCTTAGGCCTTACCAATTTCTATTGTAGGTTCATGTTGGGATTCTCCCACATTGCATGGGCCCTTAGCCAAGTGACCAGTGTAGGGGGAAAGTAAAAATTTGTTTGGGGCGAGTCGCAATAGAAAGTGTTTGATTATTTGAAGCAACACTTGTGCTCATCCTCGATGCTCTCATTACTCAACCTACAACAACCTTTTCAGATTGAGACTGATGCTTTAGACTCTGTTGTGGGTGCAGTTCTCACTCATCATGGACATCCCGTGGCCTATCGTAGTGAGACATTACCGAATAATGTCTGTAAGTACCCCACTTACAACAAATAAATGTACTCCAATGTACAAGCCTATTGATAGTGGAGGCATTACATTCTTGGGAAGGAGACAATCATCCACACCGATCATAATCCTCTGTAGTTCATGCAGACACAAGGAAAATTATAGAATGACCACCATCATAAGTGGTCCACATACTTGCAGCGGTTCCATCTCAAAATCAAGTATAAGACAAAGAGAACCAATCGCATCATTGACTACTTCATAGGACCTCTAGTTGTTTCACTACCTACGGTGCTACACTCTTGCAGACATGAGACCTCCGGTTGGACCCAACTCTATGAGCGAGATCCTGACTTCACCACTACCTACAAAATGTTGGGTGCAAACACAATTGTCACTGATTTTCATCTGCAAGACGAGTTGTTGTGCCATCTAGGACATATCTATGTTCCATAAAACGAGCGAGTGAAGATTATTTAGGAAGCTCACTACAGTCGGGTAGTAGGACACTTCGACGTATAAAATATAGTAGCAGTGTTGCAAAAACATTTATATTGGTTGAAACTCTGATAGGATGTCAGTAAGTATATTAGTTCCTGCAGGGACTATGCCATTTCCAAATCAGCCATTAAGAAACAAGGAATTTACACCCCTCTGCCTACTCCTGACCAATCCTGGGAATCCATCTCAATGGACTACATGTCGGGCCTTCCTTCCACTAAGCATGAAAATGACTGCGTTTTCGTGGTGGTTGATCGATTTTCCAATATTGCGATTTTGGTCGCCTACAAGAAGAGAATCACAGCAAAGGCCACATAGAATCTCTTCCTCATGCTAGTGTGGGTACATTTTGGGATACCACAAACCATGATCTCCGATCGGGACAAACGGTTCCTCAGCACATTCTAGTCAAGCCTCTAGTCACAATTAAACCCCAAGTTCACAAAATCCACGGCCTTCTACCCCCAAACGGATGGCCAAAACGAGGTCATCAACATGATTATCAGGCATATCTTGCACATGTACAAGTACAAGCATCTGTGCACATGGGATGAAAGTATTCCCTATGTTCAACACAGTTACAATAGAGCCATACGTAGCTCAGCCGACCACAACCCATTTTAGGTGGGTTTGGGATTTCAACCATTGGGTCCCATGGATGTTGCACTACCCCCTGTGTCCACACAGGAAAAATCATCCCATGTGAAAACCGAAGCTGACAAATCCACCCGTTCATTGAACGAATCCAACACATCTTCCAATAGGTTCGGGATATTTTCTAGAATTCCAATGCCAAGTACAAGCAACACCATGATCAACATCGAGTGCCACCCAAGTTTCAGGTGGGAGTTAAAGTTTGGTTGCACTTGCAGAAATAATTCCTTACAATACCCCATCAAAATCTTCATCCACTCCTCTATGAACCTTACACCATCACAAGGGCTATGGGTGAAAATTATTTTGAGCCTAACATTCCCCCCTTCCTTGGTTTGCACCCAGTGTTTAATGTGGACCTCCTTCAGCCATACTTTCCACCCTTATTGGATAGATCAAACCTGACTGTATGGAAAAATAATCCACTGATCAAATCATGGACACACAGGTCAAGGGAAATCGCCAACAAAAGCTTCAAATTTATCAGGTTGTTAAAGCAGGGCAACTCCTACACCAAGGAAAGTGGCTCACTCGAGGCCAAATCCAACAAAAGTTTCCTCATCTGATGAGGGAACTCAACGCAATGTAGACCATTTATTCCTAAGGAGGGAGGATTGATCCAAGTGTATATTGGTGGCCAACCAACTCTTCTAGCTAGCTCACTTACAACTTTCATCTTGGTAGTTATAGTTTTTATCTTTGAAGTTTTCTTCTAGCATTTTGGGTCCTAAACTTTTGGGGTCGTTTTAAGGCCCTACACAATTTTTTTTGGGCCCGCAATAGTCAAACTATAGTTGGATTCACATTTTGATGCCATAAATTGTAGTCCTTGAATATACCTTTCCAACGGGCTATCATGCGCCTAAAACAAATTTTGTATGCAAAATTTACGATCCCGGGAAGTTGATGTACCAACTTACTCCATCGGGGCACACATGACTTTTGGCGCTTCATCTCCTAGGATTAGGTTTTTGGATGTCTAGGGTTTTTTTTTAATTATTGATTCTAAAAAGGACCAGAGGCCTTATTGTAATGTTCCCATACTAATGCATGCAGCTTCCACATCTCTTCTCAGAGATTAGTTACCACCATTCGAGCAAGATTGTTTTCATTCTGCATTTTACAATTTCAACATATTTCCTATTTAATAGAAGTTAATTTCCACGGTATCTTTGTTATTGTTCTTTGTATATCTATGTTAATGTTATGTGTTTTTGTGTGTGTGTGTGTGTGATCCAGGTGGATATCAGTGGCCACCCACCTTTTCCAACCAGCTCAAAATAGCTTTCTAGAAATTTTGATAATTTACTATTTTAACAGTTTTTCGGGTCCTGAACTTCCAGAGTTGTTTTGAGGCCCTAAACAACGTTTTTTGGGGTATTATGTGATCATAAAATTTTGTTCAATTGTTGTATTCCTTGGATAGATCTTTCCAATGGGCTATCATACGCCTAAAATAGAGATCGTATGCAAAAGTTACGACCCTGGGAAGTTGATGTACTGACTTACCCAAATGGGGCCTACATAACTTTTGGCGCTTCATCTCCTAGGGTTAGGTTTTTGATGTTTAGAAAACTCTTTTTTATTGTAAAAAGGCCTTGAGAGCCTCATTGTAATAATATTCTTGAGAATGAGTGCAGTCATCACATCTCTTCTCAGAGATAAGCCGCCACCATTCCAGCAAGCTTGTTTCCGCTGCATTTTACAGTTTCCAGCTTATTTCTTTATTGAATAGAAAACCAGTTTTACTGTATCTCTGTTATTTTGTGTTAAGCACCTGTTAATAATCTATAGTCATTTCGTTTTTCTCATAAAATTCGGATCAGTGGTATCAGAGAAGTCTTCTCCTTGTCGTCTAAATGCATGTCCCCAACGAGGTCGGAGTACAAAGACTTGGGTCTCCAGCTTGTTTCTCTTGAGGACAAAAGCTCTTGCACGCCCAAGCGACCTCTCATGGCAGGAGAAAATAAATATGCCAGGATAGGAGATCCTTTCAAACTGTTGATTGAGAAATCCCTCATGCAACAGAGGAATGAGATGATGGATAGTTTCGCGTAAATCCTTCGGCGACTACCAACAGGTGACGCATCTTCTTCGAACGGAGGCGTCGCCCCCTTCAAGGTACAAATAAACTTTGATATTCCTATATTTGAAGATCAGATAGACACATATGTTGTAGACAAGTGCTTGAATCTACTAGAAGGGTATTTTTCTATCCATAACCTTTCGAATAGAGAAAAGATTACTTTTTCACTCCTCAAATCCATTCCCCATGTCAAAGATTGGTGGGAAACGTTCTGTGAGCAAAAGGAAATAGATGAAACCTCATTATTTTCAGTCACGACCACCTGAGAATCCTTCAGGGATGCTATTAAGGAACAATACTACCCTGTCGGAAGTTATGATGACCTGTATACTAAATGGACCACACTGCGGCAAGAAAGAGACCAAGCAGTGCCGGATTTCACAAATAACTTCCATACCTTGCACACCAAGCTGGGTATCAAAGATTCAGAGCGACATCTGGTGCTCAAGTATCGTGGTGCTCTGCATAGACACATCCAGACCGAAATGGAATTTCTGGACATCTCATCCTTGGGTGCAGCCTACAGATGTGTCGTCAAAATCGAGCAGAAGATCAAACAAAAGATGCAGCTATTTGGGCTTGGGAACCCCTCACAACAAAATCTAGGAAAGGGCGGCCCCAACCCACGGAACAAAGGACAGAGAAAATATGGATAGTATCAGAACAACCAGTCCAAGCTGCAAGCAAAGAAGGACACCGAAAAGACAAAGAAAGACACCGGGAAGTGGTGCGACTTCCATAAGAGCCCTTGGCATAACACTGATGACTGCCGCTCAAAGCAGTCGTTGGTGGCCGAAGTGAAAGCCTCTGAATCAGATGTGGATTATGACTCTGAGATAGAACCAGAAAGGGGAAGACAGATCATTGACGCGGATTCCAGTTCCACCGTTGCTACCACCAAGATCCATCCTGGTGAACCAGACGAGCCAGAAGAAGGAGAGTGCCTCTTCCATTCACAGATGTGGGTAAAAGGCACCCCACTGCACTTCATCATTGATAACGGTAGCCATAAGAACCTCATCTCAGCAGAGGTCATCAAGAGGCTGGCCCTGTGAACAACACTACACCCACAACCCTACAGCATTATATGGCTCCGCCAAGGAAGTGACCTCCACATCAGCCAACAGTGTCGACTGTTGTACGACATCAAGCCCTTCAAAGATGAGGTATTGTTTGATGTTGCTCCTCTCAAATTTTGTGATGTTCTTTCGGGCCAACCTTATTTATGGAAACATCATGTTGTATATGATTTTAGGCCTCGTAGTGTTATTATTACTTTGAACAGGAAAATGTACAAGATACCCAAGGTAGTCCCACCTAGTGCTATTTCCTTGATCTATGCTAAGAAATGTAGGAAGGTCATCTCTCAGACGGGGAAGTTTGTCTTCTTCGTGATTCACTCTTAGAATAAGCGAAAGGTCACAACCACATCTAGGGTCTCTACGGAAGACCTCTCCACACAGCATAAGCAAGTAGATAAGTTCATGGAAAAATACTCAGATATCTTCTCCTCACCTACAGGGGTACCTCTCCACTGCCAGGTCAAGCACCCCATCGATCTGACCCCCGGCGCACTGCTGCCCAATGGGCCAGTCTATCATCGCTCTTTGTTAGAGAATGAGGAGATCAAGCGACAGATCCAAAATCTACTCCACAAGGGGAACATTTGTCCCAGCTCATCACCTTGTGGGAGCCCAATCATGTTGGTACAGAAGAAATATGGAACTTGATGACTTTGTATTGATTACCGGGCTCCGAATAAAATCACAGACAGAAATCGGTACCCGATTCCACAAATCGATTACCTCCTTGATCAACTTACCAGGGCCAAATACTTCAGTAAGATTGATCTGAAGTCTGGCTACCACCAGGTCCTGATAGAATAGACAGATGTATGGAAGACCGCCTTCAAATCAAAGGAAGGCCTTATTGAATGGTTGGTTATGCCCTTTGGTTTGACAAATTCTCCAGCCACTTTCATGAGGATGATGGATGATATACTGTGACCATTCACCAATACGTTTGTAGTGGTATATCTGGATGACATTCTAATTTACAACAAGACTTGGGCCGAACACTTGCAACATATTTTGTAGGTTCTGTACACCCTACGACAACAAAAGCTATATGCCAACTTGGAAAAATTCTCTTTCAGCATGGACAGGGCCCATTACCTAGGATACATCATTGATCAACATGGCGTACATGTGCATCCAACCAAGATCCAAGTCATCCGTGACTGACCAGCCCCAACCACACTCATTGAGCTTCAGAGTTTCTTGGTTCTTGCCAATTTCTACCCCAGGTTCATTCTGGTATTCTCCCATATTGCATGGGCCCTCGGAAAAATAAATAAGGGTGGCGGTAAGGCAAAATTTGCGTGGGGTCGGTCCCAACAACAAGCATTCGATGATTTGAAGCAGCGCTTGTGCTTAGCCCCAATACTTTCACTACTATACCTGCAACATCCCTTTGATATCAAGACAGATGCTTCAGACTATGATGTGGGCACTTTTCTCACTCAACGCGACCACCCCATGGCCTATCATAGTGAGACACGGTCAGATACTGTCCATAAGTACCCTACTTATGACAAAGAAATGTACTCCATTGTGAAAGCTTGTCGCCAGTGGAGACATTACATTCTTGGGAAGGAGACATTCATCCACATTGATCATAAGTCACTGCAGTTCATGCAGACACAGGGAAAATTGTAGAATGACCGCCACCAAAAGTGGTCCACATACTTGCAACAATTCCACCTCAACATCTAGTATAAAACAAGCACCAATCGCGTCGTTGATTGCCTCAGAAGACCACCAGTCATGGCACTCACCATGGTGCTAGATTCTTGCGGCCATGAGACCTTTGGATGGCCCCAACTCTATGAGGCAGACCTTCACTTCTCCACCACCTACCAAATGTTGGGTGCAAACGCAATTGTCGATAATTTCCATCTTTAGGATGGGTTGTTGTGTCGTCTGGGCCATATCTGTGTTCCATCAAGCGAGCGAGCGAAGATGATCTGAGAAGCCCACTATAGTCAGGTGGCGGGACACTTCGGTGTCAAAAAGACAGTGGCCATGCTACAAAAACATTTCTATTGGCCGAAACTTCGGCAAGAGATCAGCAAGTATATCAGGTCCTGCACTGCCTACGCTATTTCCAAATCGACCACTAAGAAACATGGCATGTACACCCCTCTTCCTACTCCTAACAGGCCATGGGAATCCATATCAATGGACTACATGTTGGGCCTCCCATCCACCAAGCGGGGAAATGACTGTGTTTTTTATCAGGGGATCAAATTTTGCTCAAAAATTCAAAGTGCTCGGAATCGCTTAAAATTGAACGAGAGTGTAGGCCTCGTTGTTGCGAACCCAACGCAACTCGTTTGGGTTCAAACGGACGTCGAGAGCAAGAGATATAGCATTCTGT
The DNA here is from genome assembly GCA_010110895.2 of Picea sitchensis. NCBI lineage: Eukaryota > Viridiplantae > Streptophyta > Pinopsida > Pinales > Pinaceae > Picea > Picea sitchensis. Next base: position 17,467 of record SNQJ01S0072925.1, on the reverse strand, counting down.
TCAGAATGGAAAACACTTAAAAAAAGGGATGTTGACTGTACAGTCCGTATGGACGATGACGTGGCAGGCCGTACGACACGTGGCAGGCAGTTATTGGACAGTTGGCATGTGACATGGTTTTTTGGAAATGAATGGGATGGTGACATGTGGCCCAATCAATGGCCACCACGTGTCACCTGTTTGTTGGTTAAAATCTTTGCACTCGACAGGAGTCGACCCCGTGACCTCCGGGGCAGGGTAAAGCTTTGGAAAAGGCCGCCCAACCGGCACGCCCGCACATGTTACTTGATATATATATGCATTGCAATGTATTTAACATCATATAAATGTGTATTGGGGCGTGAACCGAGCCAGGGCTAAGCCCCGGCCCGTGGTTACATATTGTATTGCATACGACCAGTGCTACGGCGGTTAGACCCACCGTAACATATGTTATAACCGTTTGAATATGCACGGTTTGGTATGACAAGTGACCAACGTATATGCGCGTGGGTAAACCTTACGGTTATATCAACGGTTTTTAAGCTTAAGCCCTTTTGTGTTATAGCGCGCGGTCATGTGACGACCATGTGCCCACAGGCCTTAGTAGTTAAGGCCAGCACGTAACTGTTTGACAGTTTGGACCGGTTGTACGGTTGCACCCGGTGCCAAGTTTTTACGCTTTAAATTGCGTGTGGGCTAGGTTGAGCCAAGGGAGGTGCATTTTGTAGATGCAGAGACAACAAGCTTGAAGGGGAGACTTCCAGGAAGCCTATCTACTTCAATTTTTGGCCAAACGAGGTGCCGAAAAAACTCAGCTAGGGGTTTTGGGACGTTCTAAAGCCATTGGAGCAATCTATTTGGAATTTTGAGCATTGTAAAGCACATTTTTGAGGACATTGAGAAAATAATACAAATGATCCATTGGAAGCTGGACCAGGAGATGTAGCCCAAGAGAGGGGTGAACTCCTTTATCATTTGTTGTGTTATGTGTTTTTTGTTCATTGATTATGCTGCTATTTATATGCATCTTGAATGAGTAAA
>SNQJ01S0072925.1:0-16434 GCA_010110895.2 Picea sitchensis | reverse complement strand
ACAACAAGACTTGGGCCGAACACTTGCAGCATATTCTGCAGGTTCTGCACACCCTGCGGCAACACAAGCTATACACCAACTTGGAAAAATTCTCCTTCGGCATGGACAGGGTCCATTACCTAGGATACATCATTGATCAACATGGCGTACATGTGGATCCAGCCAAGATCCAGGTCATCCGTGACTGCCCAGCCCCAACCACACTCAATGAGCTTCGGAGCTTCTTGGGCCTTGCTAATTTCTATCATAGGTTCATGTTGGGATTATCCCATATTGCATGGGCCCTCAGCCAAATAAAAAGGGGTGGTGGTAAGGCAAAATTTGCGTGGGGTCAGACCCAACAAAAAGCGTTCGATGATTTGAAGCAGCGCTTGTGCTCAGCCCCAATACTTTCACTACCAGACCTGCAACATCCCTCTAAGATTGAGATAGATGCTTCAGACTNCCCCGTGGCCTATCATAGTGAGACACAGTTAGATACTATCCCTAAGTACCCTACTTATGACAAAGAAATGTAATCCATTGTGCAAGCCTGTCGCCAGTGGAGACATTACATTATTGGGAAGGAGACAGTCATCCACACTGATCATAAGTCATTACAGTTCATGCAGATACAGGGAAATTTGCAAAATGATCACCACCAAAAGTGGTCCACATACTTGCAGCAATTCCACCTCAACATCAAGTATAAAACAGGAAGCACCAATCGCGTCATTGATTGCCTCAGCAGACCAATAATCGTGGCACTCACCATGGTGCTAGACTCTTGCGTCCATGAGACCTTTGGATGGCCCCAACTCTATGAGGTAGACCCTGACTTCTCCACCACCTACCAAATGTTGGGTTCAAACACAGTTGTCGATAATTTCCATCTTCGGGATGGGTTGTTGTGTCGTCTGTGCCATATCTGTGTTCCATCAAGCGAGCGAGTGAAGCTGATCTGGGAATCCCACTACAGTCGAGTGGCGGGACACTTCGGTGTTGAAAAGACAGTGGCGATTATACAGAAACATTTCTATTGGCCGAAACTTCGACAAGAGGTCGGCAAGTATATCAGGTCCTGCATTGCCTACGCTATTGCCAAACCGATCACTAAGAAACAGGGCCCGTACACCCCTCTTCCTACTGCTGAAAGGCCATGGGAATCCATCTCAATGGACTACATGTTGGGCCTCCCATCCACCAAGCGGGGAAATGAATATGTTTTTGTGGTTGTTGATTGCTTTTCTAAGATGGTGATTCTGGTTGCCTACAACAAGAGCATCACAACAGAAGCCACTGCCAATCGCTTCTTTGAACGAGTCTGGGTACATTTTGGAATCCCACAAACCATTGTCTTAGATCAGGATAGTCGATTTAGCAGCACATCCTAGTCGAACCTCTAGTCATTGCTGGACACCAAGCTCACCAAATCCATGGCCTTCCACCCCCAGAAAGATGGCCAAACCGAGGTTGTAAATCGAATGATTGTGCATATTCTTCGCATGTANCCCCACACATGGGATGAGATCCTTCCCTATGTCCATCATAGCTACAACCGATCCTTTCATAGCTCAACCGACCACAACCCCTTTTAGGTGGGGTTGGGATTCCAACCATTGGGTCCCATAGATGTTGCACTTCCCCTTGCGGTCACCTCGACCGACTCATCTTCTGCTCCAAATGAAGATGACAAAGCCACCTGGTTCATTGAGAGGATCCAGTACATCTGCCAACAGGTTCAGGATATCCAACAGAAGTCCAATGACAAGTACAAACAATGCCATGATCAACATCGGGTGCCACATAAGTTTCATGTGGGCAACAAAGTTTGGTTGCACTTGCAGAAAGAACGCCTTACAGGACCCCATCGGAAGCTTTTCCCACTTCTTTATGGGTCGTACACTATCACCAAGGCCATGGGGGATAATGATTTTGATCTCAACATTCCTCCTTTCCTTGGCCTGCACCCAGTGTTCAACGTGGACCTCATTTGGCCTTATTTCCCACTATTATTGGACACCTCAAATGTAGCAGAACATATGACACCAACAGATCTCAACCTCGACTGCATACAAAAAGAATCCAACAACATAATCATGAACTCCTGAATATCCTGAAAGGAAAAGGAAAAATAGAAAGATTTAGATAGATATTCAACCATTTATTGCAAATTTCGAATTAACATAACTGGCTACAAAATCTGTGATTATGTAGCTAGTTATTTTAGTAAAGGAAATCCAATTTATTGTAAGACCAATGCAATCTAGTTTTAAATAATAATCCTATTTTAACATAAAGAATCATACCTCCAACTATGAGATCAAATCATATCAGACAACCTTGGAATTTACAATGGTTGTTACAACCTCAACGTTTTTAAATACTACATTACATGTTGTCTTCATACATTTTTCTTTTCCTTGAATAATAGACTCGAGTCTATGGTTCTCCTTCGTTAAGACACTGATCTGATCAGTGAGATCCTTAACCCGTGACTGTAGGATAGGGATATCAGTATAATATCTATCAATCCAGGATAGACAGACTTCACACTTAGACTGTGCGACGGTTGCATGGGAACAAACATGATTGTGAACCGTGGCATCTTCCACACGGATAGTGGATTCATTACCCAATTTAATACTAGAAAACTCTGCATTATGTTTAAGATAGGGAGGTAAGTTGTCCACAAAGTTGTAGGGCCGATCGAGGTGTGGCTCGAACGAATGAGGGTCTTCTTCAACGAGGAACCTATCGATCTCGGATTCCAAACTCTCATGGACCTCGATCATGCTGATCGAGCTCGCATGAGATTTCGACTTGTTTCAAAGCTTTCTTGAAATTAACCTCTCGGCTCTCTTGTTTTTAAAATTTAAATCAGGATGGCCTTTAAATATCTCACCTATAGGTTTCTTTAAAATTTTAACAAAGTCATTGGGGTGTATAACTTGCTCACTGACCTGATCAATAACATTTGGATCGAGTGAAGGTTTGATGTAGGAGGCCAAGACACAGGCCTGGGTAGGTGAGAGGGGTACTGTAGGGTAGACAAGGGTCTCTTCAACCACGAGTTTGTCGACCTCCTCCATATCAGGGTTACCATAACCGTTTCTGGTTATGAATGAATCCCAACTGTCATTTTGTAATTCTAATTGATGTACAAGAAAGATTTTTATTAGGCCGTGATGGAAGAGGCTCGAGTCTGACCGCTGCTTTCTATATCTTTTGCTCATTTTATAAAGGCTCCTCAATAAATAATACGACATGTTCAAGGGAAACCCTATAAAAATCATGAGCAGACGCAAATGGTACAAAAACACAAGACCAAAACGTCCTTCACAGATGAAATAACATAGAAATAAAATCCTGCCATCAAGCTTTTAGTAAAGAGATGGACATACCTTTGTCACATCCTTTTATCTTTCGAGAGGTAAAGAGGAGACTCCAAGGGACTTCTTCCACTTTTGCATTTTTGAACCACCTTTGACCGCTTGCAGGGAGTCCTGTAGCTTGACTCAAGAAATCCTCTGTAACCTCAAGTTGTACATCACCCACCTTAGCTCTACACCCATCGAAGGAGAAAGCGAATTCCTAGGCAGTTTGTAAATTGAAACCCTGAAATTTTCTAAGAAAAACGAGCCACCCATTACTCTCCAGATCTTCTTTGGCATCATCATATAAGAGCAGAGTTTGAATTCCATTTGGTTCGACTCTAACAACAGGATCCATACTAGATGAAAGGGTAATCGATCAAACACAATGTGCAGGGAGGGTTTGTGAGACAGACCAAAGCCATACCCTGAGCCCGATAACACCAACAATGAACGACATATGAGCAAAAAGTCATAACGATAAGATGGGCATTAATTGAAATGCATGCAAAGAGGGTTTGCTAAGCCCAAGACCAGTCTTGGAAATGATGGCTGACTGCAAATCATATTGCCACCTTTGCATTTAGTACAAGCTAGGGCCAAAGCATTAAAAAGGAAAATAAGTGCGCACATAGTGGGTTTGATCATAAGGTTTGGGGGAGGTTGAAAATAAAAAATCAAAGGCCTAGTAAAAAGGAAACATATAACCAAGAATTGAACAAAAACCATACCAAAACTCAAATAAAAAATGTCCTTTGTTTATATAACTATCAATCCCTAAGCATGCTTGGTGCTCAAAGAATCGAAACAAAGAGAATAGCTCTTCATGGAAAGGAGAAAAGCTTCATTAATAGACTGTAGTTATAATTTACCTTTAATAAATTTTCAAACAGAATGGTAACACAGTCACAAGTTTTCATGCTTTCAGTCATGAATGAAGGATGAAAGAAAACAATAGAGAAAAGTGACAACTTACAACTGTTATTTCAAAAATTGTATCATGAAGAGTAATAAAAATAGATGACCCCAGTTAGGCAGCTATATAGATCATTTAATTGATATAAAAAGTTAACAACTATTCGGGTTGCCAACAATGGCGACATGCTGGGAGAAGCAGTTATCTCTGTAATACAAACGAGTTTAGGTTAGAGAAATCTGAAAGACTTCAAATCGAAGAATAACTGAAAGGTTATTTGAACAATTTTGATAATCATGACGCAATCCAGTTTTAGATATCTTTCGTTTAAAAAGAACGAAATCTGGCGACAAACTTCACAAAACAAAGCCACGACGTTTAAGTTAATGTCTCCAATACTGTTGACAGGGCCACTGCTGCCAGCAAGTGTCCATAGCCTCGACAGGGATGTCAATTAACCCACTCCGACGTCTGTATCCTGTCCAAGAAATTTCAAATCAGAACGAAGGACGCTTATGGCCAAAACGAGATTTATATCTGAGAATCTTCTTTTACCTAACATCGCTTTGCTGCCAGCGGGCCTGTTCAGTGCCCCAGTGAAGTTGTCTTGGCGTCATGCATGCATTTACCTACTGCCAGTAGACATGTTCAGTCTCCTGACGGGTTTACAAACACTTCCCACAACTCTCTGAGAGATTATTCACATTCTGATATAGTTTTTAAAATATTCAATAGAGCGGGGTGACGCTGAAAACTCCAATTTTTTATCACAACTTAATATTTTACAGGCATTTAAATTTCTTGTTATCCTTCATCAAGATCTGAAAAATAGTTCATTAATAAAACTAATTTTCAAGAATAGGGAGACATCGTTGAGTTGCCTTCTTAAAGAGTAGGGACAGCGTAAAGAGTTTTAAAGATAATCGTGAATACTTTCAATTGCAAATTGAAACTAAGAAATCAACTTTCAAACAAAATATCATCTTCAACTAGCCTACAAATTCAGAAATAGACAACAATTAATGCTCTAAACGCCTTTGACAGTTGTTTTCGAGATGAAGTATTCTGTTTTCTTTGTCTGAGCTAGACCATAGTACAGGCATGTTTGTTTGAAAAGACCGATAAACAAAAATGAAAATAAAACAAACCAACAAGGAAAAAACAAAAAGCAAGGAAATCAAAACAGAAAAATATTTACAAAAGGTGTATGGGAGAGTTGTCAGGTGAAATACTTTTTAAGAGCTTGGCCATTCACCGAGAAGGTGTCTGGCTGTCCCTCTAAATTCTGCAAGCAAAAAGAACTGGGACCTAGTTTTTCAGCAATTAAAAATGGTCCCAACCACAGGTTCTAAAACTTAGTATGTTCTCCTTTCACCTCATGAGGTTTGTCCCACTTCAGGACAAGATCGCCTACTTCAAAATTTCTGTCAGAGGCAGAATTGGAATCGAACCAGTTTTTGACAATGAGTTGATGTTGATCCAATTTTTGTTTCGCTTGGGCCTTACTTCCTCTAATTTTAGCAAAGCATTAATCCGACTTTCCAAAGGAGGACAGTTTTTTTCTTGAACCTTCTGCGATCACTGCAGATATGGAAGAAGAACATGTGGTGGAAGAATTGTTTCCCTACCATAAACGAGAAAAAACGGGGAATTACCAACAACAATTTTAGGAGTTACCCTATCAACCTAGATTGCATTAAATAGTGCATTATGCCAGTTTTTATAGTTTTTGGAGACCGTTCTCTTGATGATCTTGATCAGGTTTTTATTAGTTGATTCAGCCAAACCATTACCTTGGGGTAATAGCTGGCATAATACTTTAATTTTATTCCTTTTTCCAAAGCGAAATCACTCATTTCAAGAGACGAAAAATAGGAAGCATTATCAAATACTAGGCATTCACGAATACCGAAACGAGTGATAATATTTGAATTCAATAAAGATATTACCTCGCTGGTGTTTACCACTTTTAATGGTGCAGCCTCAAACCATCTGGTGAAATAATTTATGGTACTGCGCGGAGGTGGGGTTGATTGGGCCTATAATATCAAGGCCCCATTGCTGAAAAGTGGAGTCTACCGAAACAGGTTGCAGCGGGAATGTTGACTTCTATACTCGTCCAGAAGCCTTCTGACAGATTACACACTTGTGACATAACGCATGGGCATCTTTGAAAAGAGTAGGCCAGTAATATCCCGCCCTTAATACTTTTTCGGCAGTGGTGTCTCCACTGAAATGTCCACTAGCTTCCCCTGCATGTAATTCTAATAAGACTTTATCTGCTTCATCTTTTTCTAGACAACGCATAAGTATTCCATCAAAATTTTGGCGAAACAATATACCATTTACCAACTGAAAAGAAGAAGATTTTAATCTTAACGCTCTCCTCTTTTTTGGATCAAGGTGACAGGAAGCTGATCTGTGAATTAGATAAAATTTGATGTCATCATACCAAGGACTAGTAAGATTTTGTGCACAATAGATTTGATTTTGATTGGGTTGATGTTGAATTAACATATCAGTTTTATTCTGTTGTCCTATAGCTGAGTCAGTAACCAATTTGCATAAACATTGGCCTCTAACAATTTGTGTTGGAGTGATTTCAAGGTCATATTCTTGTAAGGAGGTGACCCAGTTTGCCCTTTTTTCACCCAGTTCTTTCTGCACTAACAAATTCCTGACTGCAGGGTAAGGAACAATAATTTTTGTCCTAGACTTCAGTACATAAGATCGAAAGTGTTTTACTCTTTTAAAAACAACATAAGCCTGTTGATCTACTGCTGGGTAATTAAGTTCTGCTCCCTTAAAGGTTGAGCTCATAAAGGCAATAGGAACTTCATTGTTTTCAACATTCCTTTGGGTTAGCACAACAACATAAGACTGATCAGAGCCAAACATGTAGAGAGTGAAATCTCGCGAAAAGTCAACGCTCATTAGGGAAGGAGCGTCTACTATATCCTTTTTTATTGAGTCAAAAGATTGACTTTCTAGAGGTCCCTAATGGTACTGTACATCGTTTTTTATTAAATTTAGTAATGGTCTGACCATTTCTGAAAAGATGGGGACGAACCTTCTAACAAAATTTATCTGAACCAAGAAAGATTGCATGGAATTTTTGGAAGAGGGAGGGGGTCGTTTTGAAATGAATTGGGTCCTTTCAGGGTCAATGATCATCCCTTCATTTGACACAATGAATCTGAGCAGCTTGCCTTATTCTACTGCAAAGACATATTTTTGGGGATTTAAAGAGATGTCGTACTTACGACATCGCTGTAGAACAGATCTTAGATGAGCTAAATGATCTCCTTTATTCTTTGAGAAGACAGTGACATAATCTAGATAAACTACTATAGATTGATTGATTAGACCGCGAAAAGAAATATCAATCGCTCTATAAAAAGTAGCACCGACATTTATAATCCCAAAGGACATTTTTCTATAAGCATAGGTATCCCATGGAGTATGGAAAGTGGTCTTCAACTGATCTGGGGGAGACATAAGGACTTGGTTATACCCTGAAAAACCATCCAGGAACAATAATCTTTCAAAACCGGATACTTGTTGGAGGATCTGTTCCATGGGAGGATCAGGGTAGTTGTCTTTATCAAATGCTCGGTTTAAATTTCAGAAATCGACACATAGTCGAATTTCACCACTCTTCTTCTTTACAGGGACAAAATTAGAGACCCATTGTGTATATCTTACTGGGAAAATTATTTTAGCATTCAAGAGTTTGTTTAGTTCTTTCTTGACTGTTGGTTCAAGTTTTGGGTGCATCTTTCTTAACTTCTGTTGAAAAGGTTGGGTCTGGGGTTTCATGGGAATAATGTGTTGTATGATGTTAGGATCAAAGGTTTTTAGATCGTCATATGTCCAAGCAAAGACATCCTTAAATTCCTTAAACAACTTAATAAATGTTGTCTTTTCTTGCTCAGAACATCCCATCCCCAAATTGATGCATTGTGGGTTATCTTTAGTTCCTAAATTTATTTTTTCATCTGTCAAGGAAGAATTATTCATTTTACAATTCACTGATTTTCTGAACTTATCATGAAGATCATAAAATCTTTCTAATCTTACCACAGATTTTGGCATAGAGTTTACCATATATGATGTGGACTCCGGGGATCTTGGATCTGGTATTACCGTAAAATTGTGAAGGTCTTCGTCGTGGGTACCTTTGTCGATAACTGTGCCTTGGAAAGTCTCTTCCATGTGCAGAAAACTGATGATCTATTGATCGTCATCGAAATGTTGTCTGGGACGGATGGTCTAAACAACAACTCGACCAAAAACGCATTTGGAGAGAGACCTTCTGCAGGAAAAAGTTAAGAGGCGACATTAGCTAACAAATCAGCCTCAGAATTATTCAATCTCGGAATAAAATTAATGTTAAATGCAGAAAATTTGTTCATTAAATTCCATACCTCAGTTTGATAGATTTTCAGGTATGGAGATAAACAGTGAATAGAATGTGTTACCTGTCTAACCACAATTTCGGAATCACCAAAGACTGTCAAATTATGAATCCTCAAATCTAGTGCTTTTCTAAGGCCTTGCATGAGTGCCTCGTATTCGGTCATATTGTTTGTGCATTCAAATTCTAACTGGCAAGCGATCAAAGTTTTGTTACCTGCTGGATCAATGATCACACATCATGCACCGGCTCCTTTCTTAGATTTAGATCCATCGAATTAAAGAGACTAGATCTGATTTTCATCTGGTGCATGTGACCACTAAGAGAGGGATTTTGATTGTGTGCATGTCATAATTTCAGACTGTTGTTCAAGGTCAGTAATGGTAGAAGTTTCAGCCATGAAATTGCCGAAAAAAGTGTTCATCCCCTGCATTTCAGGTGAATTGGTGGAAGCAGTGAATGGTTCATTAGGATCATTTAAATCAGTTACTGTGAACTTAAGATAACGCTCACGATTAACCTTGATTTTGTTAGGCTTTCATTTTCGGGCAGCCACAAGTGAGACCAATATGTCGCACAATAACCATGTAGTTGTTCGGACCAGTCTCTACTTAAAAATAAGCCATATACTTCGAGGATATCAACGAAAATAATATCAATAACCTGATGGACTTTAGGATTAGGTGACAATCTGATAAGTACATTTTTTAATTCACCTATTACTTTAACACTAGTCCGATCAAGATGAATAATTTTTAGACTGGAAGGTTGAACTTCAGCATTGATTTTTTGGCAAACAGACCAATGCATTACGTTTGACGATGCACCCGAATCTACCATACAATTATGTACATTCCTATTGAAAATTTCAAAAGTCAACAAAAAGGGTGAGACATTTCTGCGAGTATTAACAGCATAAGTTTGTTGTTTTTTAGTCGCAGCCCCTAAAACTAGTTTATCTACATTTGTTACACTTCTTATAGCAAGGTCTCTTTTATCAGAGGACTCTAGTGTTGTTTTAATGGAGACCTTTTGAGGTGTTTTGGGGTTGTTTTCTGCAAATTTGTTGTTGTTCAGATTGTTGTTTTTGTTGTTTTCTGCAATATTCTGCAGCATCTTTTTCAAAAGAAATGGAAATTTCAATAATTCGTAAACAGAAATATTAGCTCTAAGTTTTTTGAGATCGTCAATCAAATCATACTCTAAACATGGAGTTACCAAATTTTGTTTAGTTTCAATTGGTTTAGACTATTTTTGAGGTGCATTAGTTCTAATTTCAGAAGAATGTTTATTCGTTGTCTTACTTATGGTATTGTAAGGATGCACTGTTTCGAAATTAGCTTGAAAGATACTATCCGAAAAATGCCCGAAAATGTTGGGAGAGGATTTGTCTTCTTCCATTATTTCTTGCTCAGCCACGTCTTCAGGAATTTCGGGAGGAATCAAGTTATCATGTGCTTCTAGAATTGTCTGGATAGCAAACTGTAAGCTTTCTAGGTTTAGGCCTTCAGAATTTGAGTTAGGCCGGTTTGTGGGAAAAGGCTTTCTGAAAGGGGGTTTGTAAGGCCCTTTGCTTGAAGAAGCTTCTTCAGCTGATCTTCTCAAATTTATAACCTGGTTTGAAAACTTCTGAACGACCTTGTGTAAACTTTCAAGATCAGAACCGTCTGATTGAGTTTTGGTTTGGGGAGGTCTAGGAAGAATTTTGATTTTCTTCTTGGAGGATGAAGTAGTCTTTGCCTCGTTACAAATATTGTCTTTTAGGCTGAGAGTATCTTTCTCAATTTGACTCGCCTCCTCGAAGGCTTCTAATAATGTTGTTTTATTAGACCTTTTTACCCAGATTGTTATGTTTTGGTCTAGGTCTTTCGTGTAGTATGTGACGATAAGATTTTCAGCAGGCATCGAATCCGTGGGGATTTGATTCTTTAATGTTAGAAACCTTTGGTTAAAGTCTTTTATCTTTTCCTTGGGGTTCATCTTTAAACTAGAGAGTTCCATGACTAACAATTTAGGAGATTTGTCGTCTCCAAATTTATCAAGGAAACTGGATTCGAATCTATCCCAAGACACAATGGTGTGGGGTTGTTGGGAAAAGTACCAGGTAGAGCCATTTCCTTTAAAGGTGTATGGAAAAAGTCTACATACTACGTCTTCGTGTTCAACACTACAGAGCCTAATGGCTAACATGAATTTTTTAATATGATCCTCAACAATCTACTTGGAATCTGGGTCAAATTTAGGGAGCCATTTCTTCAAATGTTTAGGCAAAGGATGTTGGGGCCCAGGTATGGCCAATGCATCTTGATCAAGCCAAGGTCTGGCGGGATTATTTGGATTTTCCATAGGCGTGGGTGGTGTCGAAGGCTGAGTTGAAGAACTTCCTTCGTCTGATGATTCTTCTCCTGAAGAAGAAGGAGATGAGGGGGGGGGTGATGGTGGAATACCATATCCTCCTGTTGCAGGAGTGACGATATGATCTGGATCCGTAGGGTTTAGGGTAAGACTAGTGCCTTCAAGTTTCTCCCTAATATAAGAGAAGTCTAAAGGTTGATTTAATGGCCAACCTGGTTGTCTGATACGGGCCAAAACACAGTGTGTTTTCAGAAGGGATTGACAAACAATTTCTTGTACATCGGCCCCTTGGGGGTTTGGTGTTATTGGTTCAACAGTAATATGTGGATTATCGTTTGATGTGGTTGCTACTTGAGAGACAATGTTTTCGTCAGAACGACTTCTTGTTACTATAGGTGAGCAGGTAGGTGGGGGAGGAGTCTTGCGACCTCCACGTGTCATCAATAGTATTCAGGCCCTCCTTCTAGCGTCATTTGTTGACGGGCGAAAATGACCGCTCGTCAATTGGAAGAGTGAATCCGGTCCAGGTTTGTCTAATTAACCCAAGCCATTTGGATTGACTCACTCTGGCGGGTTTAATGGCTCCGTTGGTTAATCTAAAGTCCTAAAGGAAATGAACAAAATAAATAAAATAAACGAAATAACTCACTAATTACTAATAATTGATTTATATATGTACATCTAAATATATATACAGTTTATTTAAATAATATTTATATAATAGTTCTGTTTATCTAATTCATATATACAAGATATAAAAATAATGAGTTTTAATCTGAACTCATAAAAAATCAAATGTATAATGGTTCTTTTGATGAAAGTAGATAAAGAAAGCAAAAAGTACTATTTGTTTTTTGATTTGTTCTTAATCTATATGCATTCATAAGATTCAAATATTAAACTACTATTTAAACAAAAAAATGTAGACAGTGAAAATTATACTACACATAAGAATTTCGATCATAAACAAGGGGAAAAAAAAAGAACAGACTAACCTATTAATCACTTGAAAAGTTTGCATCCAACTATTTGCGTAGATCGTACATCAACCCATCCACGAGATAAATTTGTTGTGCATCTTCACATTGTTTGGGATAAAAGCCAAACTGTACATTGACTGGTGTATTTAATTGATAAAACGATAGGACGCAAAATAATATCTTTGATATAATAGACTGTAAGTAATAACGCATAAGATAAATCCGACAGTTACAACTTTCATTTAATCAATCAGCATGTTTAAGGTAAACCTCATAATATGAATTGAATGATCATTCACTGTTTTCATAAAACTGAAGCATAAAATCGTGAACTGTGAGAGAAAACTATCTTGACAACAAAATAATCTGCGAAGACTAAAGCTATCAACAACCATCCAATTATCAAGATAAACAAATTATAGACAACAACAACATTTACAAATGGCTAAAGCATAAATGCAAATACTTATTATGTCCAAATTCGAGTATAAGTTCTTCACAAATAGCCCCAGGCCAGGATGCCTGTGTTTGCAAAAATAATGGGTTTCTAAAGGCCTCAGAAAAGGTAATTGTTTCCCCTTTTGAGATCAGATATTAATTACAAAAATAAAAGGGGGATACAACCACCTAGATCATACTAAATCCTCTAAAGCAAACAAAAGTTCATTTCTGTTCATACAAAATGCATCAAAGATATGACAGGCAGGTCTCAACGATGCCTCAGATCAATTGATAATCACGAACTCATGAATATCCTGAAAGGAAAAGGAAAAATAGAAATATTTAGATAGATATTCAACCATTTATTGCAAATTTCGAATTAACATACCTGGCTACAGAATCTGTGATTCTGTAGCTAGTTATTTTAGTAAAGGAAATCCAATTTATTGTAAGAACAAAGCAATCTAGTTTTAACAAATAATCCTATTTTAAGATAAAGAATCATACCTCCAACTATGAGATCAAATCATATTAGGCAACCTTGGAATTTACAATGGGTGTTGCAGCCTCAACGTTTTTAAACACTACATTGCCTATTGTCTTCATACGTTTTTCTTTTCCTTGAATAACAGACTCGAGCCTATGGTTCTCCTTCATTAAGACACCGATATGATCAGTGAGATCCTTAACCCATGACTGTAGGATAGGGATATCAGTATAATATCTATCAATCCGGGATAGACAGACTTCACACTTAGTTTGTGCGACGGTTGCATGGGAACAAACATGATTGTGAACCGAGGCATATTCCACACGGACAGTAGATTCATTACCCAATTTAATACCAGAAAACTCTTCATTATGTTTGAGACAGAGAGGTAAGTTGTCCACAAAGTTGTAGGGTCGATCGAGGTGTGGCTCGAAGGAATGAGGGTCTTCCTCAGCGAGGAACCTATCGATCTCGGAGTCCGAACTCTCATGGACCTCGATCATGCTGATCGAGCTCGCATGAGATTTTGACTTGTTTCGAAGCTTTCTTGAAATTAACCTCTCGTCTCTCTTGTTTTTAAAATTTAAATCAGGATGGCCTTTAAATATCTCACCTGTAGGTTTCTTTAAAATTTTAACAGAGTCATTGGGGTGTATAACTTGCTCACTGACCTGCTCAATAACGTTTGGATCGAGCGAAGGTTTGTTGTAGGAGGCCAAGACACAGGCCTGGGTAGGTGAGAGGAGTACTGTAGGGTAGACAAGGGTCTCTTCAACCACGAGTTTGTCGACCTCCCCCATTTCAGGGTTACCATAACCGTTTTTGGTTATGAATGAATCCCAACTGTCATTCTGCAATTCTAATTGATGTACAAGCAATATTTTTACTAGGCCATGATGGAAGAGGCTCGATTCTGACCGTTGCTTTCTATATCTTTTGTTCATTTTATAAAGGCTCCTCAATAAAGAATACGGCATCTTCAAGGGAAACCCTATAAAAATCATGAGCAGACACAAATGGTACAGAAACACAAGATCGAAACGTCCTTCACAAGTGACAAATTGTTTTAACACAGCAAGAAAATCGTGCCATCGAGCTTTTAGTAAAGAGATGGGCATGCCTTTGTCACATCATTTTATCTTCCGAGAGGTAAAGAGGAGACTCCAAGGGACTTCTTCCACTTTTGCATTTTTGAACCACCTTTGACCGCTTGCAGGGAGTCCTGTAGATTGACTCAAGAAATCCTTTGTAACCTCAAGTTGGACATCACCCACCTTAGCTCTACACCCATCGAAGGAGAAAGCGAATTCCTGGGCAGTTTGTAAATTGAAACCCCGAAATTTTCTAAGGAAAACGAGCCACCCATTACTCTCCAGATCTTCTCTGGCATCGTCATATAAGAGCAGAGTTTGAATGCCATTTGGTTTGACTCTAACAATGGGAGCCATACTGGATGAAAAGGTAATCGATCAAACACAGCGTGCAGGGAGGGTTTGTGAGACAGACCAAAGCCATACCACGAGCCCGATAACACCAACAATGAACGACGTATGAGCAGAAACTCATAACGATAAGATGGGCATTAATTGAAATGCATGCGAAGAGGGTTTGCTAAGCCCAAGACCAGTCTTGGAAATGATGGCTGACTGCAAATCGTATTGCCACCTTTGCATTTATTACAAGCTAGGACCAAAGCATTAAAAAGGAAAATAAGTGCGCACACAGTGGGTTTGATCATAAGGTTTGGTGGAGGTTGAAAATCAAAAATCAAAGGCCTAGTAAAAAGGAAACATATAACCAAGAATTGAACAAAAACCATACCAAAACTCAAATAAAAAAGGTCCTTTGTTTATATAACTATCAATCCCTAAGCATGCTTGGTGCTCAAAGAATCGAAACAAAGAGAATAACTCTTCATGGCAAGGAGCAAAGCTTTATTAATAGACTGTAGGAACAATTGCCTTTAATAAATTTTCAAACAGAATGGTAACACAATCGCAAGTTTTCATGCTTCGTTTTCATGCTTTCAGACATGAACGAAGCATGAAAGAAAACAATAGAGAAAAGTGACAACTTACAACTGTTCTTTCGAAAATTGTATCATAAAGAGTAATAAAAATAGATGACCCCAGTTAGGCAGCTAAATAGATCATTTAATCGATATAAAAAGTTAACAAATATTTGGGCTGCCAACAGGGTGACAACACAACATTCCGACAACCTCTTGATTCTTCAAAAAAACAATAAATTCTCTCTAAAAAAAGCCTATAAAATCATCATTATTATAAAAATACCTCACTTTGTTTTATGATTGAAATATGCACACCTCAAAGTAATAAAACTAGTATAGACCCATCTTAATTCTAGTTCTAGGAAGTGTCTAGAAGGATCAAATTTCTCCAGGTGCAAACCTCCTCCTTAACCAGTTTTAGAGTGCAAAAGATTAGAACTAGCATATATAATTTTCATTTACTTAATTTTTTATTATTATTATTTAAAAATGACACTTATCAATTCAAAGTTGAATTTAGACGGGAAATCACACATTAACCTAATAATAAACTCTAGAATATGCCTCTCGACCCCATCAACTTTTTATAAAATAATAAAAGTTTTATCATTGATACTCACAATGTTGAATGAGTGTTCAGGGAGTATACCCACGTGGACGATATCTCTCGAAGAGATTGAGACACGTAGTTTAGCCTTTAACAAAAAAGGTTAGTTTGAACATCTCTCAGACACTTGGTCCAAAAAAAAAAAAAGGAGTTGGTTCAGAGGCAGTTTATAATGCCAGTGGTCTATTAGTTCCATACCCATATGAGGCAACACGAGAAAAAGAATATGACAGAGGTAAGTGCAAAGGTGGGAGCACCTCGCCCACTGTCCCTTTTGTTTCGAGAGTCAGAGTGTCCCTTTTTTTTCGAGAGTCAGAAGCATAGACTCTTCCTCTACACTGAAGTAATTCTAACTTGAGACTTGAATATAAAGAGCACCATCAATTTTTATTAATTTGAGTCCCGCAATTGAATTTTTCAAATAAGTAATTATAGGTTTCATGTTAAATTTAAATTAAGAGTGTGCGATTTATTTGGAAAAAAATAAAAAATAATTAGTGGATTAATTTTTTTTTATTATAATTGAATGAATGGTCGATTGATAACGAAGACAGTTATTATTAGTTATTAGTGATTTGTAAGGGGTTGAACTTTTACTCTTTCCAAATACTTTTAGGTTTGGGCTCTTAATCTATTTCTTTATGTCCAAGAAAGATATGCTCTTAGTCGATCAAAATCAGTTTTAGGTTTTACTCCAAGATCAAGAATGGTTTCAATCTAAATAGTATTCAACCTAGATAGTATATGAAAGAAAGTCACTATCCCTTAGTGTCATTATCTAAGTTATAATAATGAGGTCATGTACTTTCAAGCAACATGCAACCTTAATCCCATACATAGAAACATATACTCTTCCAAATATAT
>SNQJ01S0072924.1:0-37830 GCA_010110895.2 Picea sitchensis | reverse complement strand
CATTTTAAAATGTGGATTGGGGGATGTTCAACAATGGTTTTGGCTCCCGCAACAAGACATACTCAATCAATAAATCAATTAAGTATAGAGAGAGAGTAATGTGGGTATAGGGCAATGCGGGATATCGTGAAAGGAAGGAACAAAAATTGAACTAAGTCAAGATACTTACAGGTTTGCAATATTGTAGGCTTGTTGGATTTGTAGAGATAAAGGGAAGATCTTCCCACAACCCGTGTTTGCAAAAAATGGAAAAGTATGAAACATCTAGAAAAATACACCAAGTACTACCTATTACACCCCCATGCCTAGGGGTAACTAGAGGAGATCATATCCCATGGCATGCAATGAGACAATGATCCCAACCATGATGATCATCATCATGTCCACATATGGCAACCCAACAGGCCTCATTTGCCTCTACAACTACAGATTATCCAAGACTCGTCACATCTAGAAAAGCCAGTGTATGGGATATGGTAAGACAATGTCACCATGAGGTATGTTAGTCCTTGTTTCATGCAAAGTGTTGTGCTTAATTTGTTGGGAATGTGGATGACTATCTTGCGTTGAAGTTGGAGACTGGATCATTGGCTTGGGAAATCACATTTTTTGTCTTGTTTCACCTTGGTGGCCAACTTTTATGCCCTAGTCATGTGTTGTCACCACCTAGGGAAAAGGGGTACTATCAGGGGGCCTCACAACGGTAATGTTCTTTTTCCCACCATACTTAACACCTTCCATCTCGGATCCTCTCATAGTGCACTAAAATTCAGTAATGGTTCATGGTCCATCCTCTCATGAGAAGAAGGGTTTGAAGGCCCAGAGGTTGATGTGGTTGATATATATGTATATGTTATAAATGATAAATGCCACCATAAAATCCACAAGTGATATTGATCTCTACCCCCTCTAATGGTAATCACCCATTTTCGTGATGTGAATGAATGCAAAATTATAAAGGACCATGTCTCGGTAAGAAAATGGAGGAATAATGCTTGAAACCTATAAATGGGACTTGCAAATAATAACTAGGTATAAAAAAACAATTGAGGGGTTTGGAATGAAAAGAGTATCTAGGAAAGGGTATCTCAAGAAGCAAGCACTCACTCTACAAAGTTTCTCATAGAAATGGATTTAATGACACCATAAGCCATGAAGTAATCCTTAATTCATATCATTTTCACACTTACTCTTGAAGGGTGTCTTTCTTTCCTGCTTCCCTCAGGAGCTATCCCTCTACCTGGGTATTTTATTTCATGTCTAGGTTGGAAAAACTAATAGGGCTGGATGAAGGCCCTCCCATACTCAAACTTTCCAACTCACATGAAGTACTAGGATGAAGTGATGCTTGAAGGGGATACTGAAGTGAATTGTTTGCATGGATTATATCTTAAGTAACAACTTACTTTGCATGATTTAAGGACCAATATATCTTATGAACATTGGTTTACCCTCTCTTATACTCTGCTTTGTTTTGGATGGCCCTGACATGGTTCTTTAAGGGACGTCCTCGGCTTTCACCCAAGATGGTGTGCCTTTATTGCAGGACTTTGGCACATGTGATGCAGAGCTATGATTCATCCAATGACTTTCCAGCTTCTAACATGATCTCTCACATCCTTGGAAACGTGGACGATAGACAGATGGGATTTGTTTGATCAAATTTTGTCATGATGGCATACAAATGGGATGAAAGCCCACGGGCTAGGGAAAGTACCCCAGGGCTTATTGTTCACTGGATCAGGGATGTTGCAGCAACAAACAACTAGACACCATGCAAAGATTATTTACATCCCCATCCATCCTGGAAGCAATGCCCTGAACCATTGGCGTTACCCTCCATTTGATCATGACATCATCTTCTAGGGTTTGATGGCATTAGGGTTTAATGTAAACTTGGGGTACCAGTGATGATTTAGCATGACCATGGTGAGGAGATGCATCATTTCCATTTACTCCACCTTGGGATGCTTCCAAATGGCTTTTTAAGTCCCTCTCCAAGCCTAGGAAGGCTTGATTTCACCACATGCATGGCCCTCATGATGTATTTTTTGCATTTTAGCATTTTGTAAATGTTAAATGAGGGGTCGACCCCACTTCTAATTAAACATTGATGTGTTATGTGGACAATACAAGATGCCTAGGCTCACATATAAAGGTTAGTGCTCATTTTCATTTAGATCATCACAATTACTAACGCATTGTGGGGTAACACTCTAAATAAGTTTGTTACTTCAGCTTTCTTAGTCTTTTTCTCTCATGCACAATGTTTGAAGAAGGATCTTTTGTGGATGGTTTTCTCATTTGGATGGATAATTTATGTAATTAGGATTTATGTTCTAGATTATTGGGATGAAGTAGGTAATTTTCTACAATTTTATCTTGTCTTGTTAATGTTATTGGTTAAATTTTTATCTTGTTGCAAGTATCATTGTTTGGTTGAAACCCTGAGAGGAAGACATAAGCACTTCTCTTCATCACAAAGTTTTGTTTTTCCAAGTTTGTGAAACGTCCTTGCTAGGGTTAAAATCCTAAGGCCCAAAAGTGCTTGCACTTTAGGGTATTAACTCTAGACATTTGATCCTTGACCTAAGTGAAGCTAGAAAAGGGGGAAAAGCCACCTAGAGCCCAAACATGCTTGCACCCTAGGTACCTTATTCCTCAAAGTCTAAAGCTTAAGGCCCAAACGTGCTTGCACCTTAGGGTTTAGAATATACCTCTTTTGTTTCACCTAGATCAATGGTCAAGTTTAATTCATTTGAGACTCCATAGGCCCTAGAAGACAATGACACTAATCTAAGAGTTTTATTGTGGCTAAAGTAGTTGTTAAAATCAATATTCATTATCTCTCAAACGTCTCACTGATATCTATAATCGTAAACCTTGAAAACTTCAAGTATTTCGTGTTATTGTCATAAAATTTTGCTACAACCACTAAAAACTACATTAAATTGTTGCATACACATATTTATAAGTGTCCTAACTTGTTCGGAAATTACTTCTAGCAATTGGATAATTCTATGCTTGATGAATGCTTACTCTTCATTCTAAATTGCTACATTTCTGAGAACTTATTCATGTTGTTGTTGCAAATATTTCAATGTTGTCATAAAGTTGTTTGTTGTTGTAATTTGCAACAGCCATAGCAATTTTAATTGTCTAGTGTCTAAATGTGTCATTATTGCACATTTTAGCTTGGTAATTGTCAATATATACTACAAATTGTTTATTGTCTCGTACATGTACAACCATTATCTTACAACTCATTGTTTCCTTCCTAGACATAGACCTACTTACCAGTGATCAATATAGGGGGTGGTAAACTTGTCTATATCTTGCTATTTGATCCCTTGAGGTCACCAGGGAAGCCTCCCTTGTGGTGGACCTCTTCCATCACTAAAATGAGGGAAATCCTTACTTAGGTAACAGTGGTAGGTTCTTCCATAGTTACACAAGATTTGGAATATTGTGGAGGGATTTTCACAAGTAAAAATCATGTGATAACATTATGGTGTTGTTTTCGGGGAGGATTGAATCATTCTCCTCATGACATATTTTTGGTAAACTTATCTCAAATCCATTATCTCAAAATTTTACCTAGTGACTCCACTAAGGGTAGTTATCTCACCTTCATTTGATGATATTCTTTGAGGAATCATCAGGCAACTCCAAATATGAAAACTCGTGCAGGAGGTTGTTATAGCAATCAGCCCATTTCCCACATGGTTCCTTTGAAATGAGCATCTGGAAATATTTTCAAACCCTTGGACATAAGTAGAATTTGTGGTTTCCCCATAACATTCCTAATGGTTTTGGTTCCTGACTTTCTAAATTCTCTGGAAATGATGATACCAAAGCCGATTATCATTTGAGTATATTATATGACAAGTATGGGGCACACGAAGTAAACCCCCAACGCCCAAATGTGATCATGAGGATTTTCTTTGCCTCTCTAATATGGGATGTTATAGCATGGTATGATAACCTCCCAAGAAAGAGTATAAAGACTTGGGAAGACTTTGAGAATGCTTTCTTTAGGATATGGGGTGACGAAAAGGATCAGTGCTTGTTTTTTTCTCATTTTGACAAAATCCAAAAGCATGAACAAGATCACGTAAGAGAATTCAATGCAATATTTGATTCCCTCGTAGGGGGTCTCTGCTCAACATTATACCTTCAAAAGGAATTACCTTAGCCTAGTATCTAAATTATTTCCAAGAGAAATTTCAATTCTTGTTGAAAGATCAATTCCCTAAAACCCTCAAAGAAGCACAAGAATTCACATCCCAAATAGAAACCAATCTAATGTACTCTTGCAAATTTGATATCCATCCCATGACAATTGTTCTCGAGAAAAATATTACAAAACTTGCTCCAATATCAGGAGACCCTCATGACCAAGGTAAATTCCCTAGATGAAGGATGTGTCCTTTATCAACAATATATGCATAATATTGGATGGGAAAATACATCCCTTGAAGGATCATACCCTATTACTAAGAAAATATGGCACACTGAAACTATAAAGGTGGATAGGGAGACTAAAATTCAACTCCAAGAACTCATGAGTGAGGAGTTAGAAGAGGAAGATGAACCCCTTGAAGAGAAAACCCACTTTTCCATGCCAACAATCCCTGAGGAAGATAGTGATGAGTTAAATGGTACCAACCCTGATGACCTTCTATCCTCACTAAGTCCTAATAAAGAAGACTCAAAAGGGAAACCCGAGAGCCCCGCAACTTCAAAAAATCATAGAATAGAAGAATCTCAAGACCCCCAAGATGACGAGGATATCGAGATAGTGCTCCATGCTAAAAATATTGGTAGAGAGAATGGAAAAAATGTGCCCCTCTTCATCTCACTCCTAGTGAACTAGCTTATCCTCCATAACTGCATGCTAGACGCAGGTACTTCCATGAATATAATTCCCTTGAGAGTAATGCAACAACTTGGCCTAGAAATATCATGACCTTATCGAAATGTGTGTGGGGTGGATTCTCTACCTATCAAGGTTTGTTGCCTTATTAAGGATATGAAGGTTAGCTTGGCATCCTTTCCCAACATTTCCCTTGTCATAAATATTGCAATAATTGTTATATTTGATGTTTAGGGAATGTTGTTATCCATGGAATGGGTTGTAACCCTAGGAGGTAACCTTCATATGGACCTATCGTATTGCACCATCCATCACCCTGAGGGGGGATTTTTCACCCTCTATAGAGAACATGCGTATGATACCAAGTTGAGACCCAACAAAATCTCATACATGAAGTATTTTACTGGAACGAAAAAATAGAAAATTTTTATGCCATTGATCCTACACTCCATATGAAGAAATGTCAAGACAATGGTGGCATGTGGACTTTAGAATTAAATGGTGATCACTCTAACACTGGTTCAAGAGTTGGAAATGTCCTCATAGCACCCTCCAAAGAGGCCACATATTTCTCATATAGGACTGAGTATGAGCGTACGAAGAATGTTGTCAACAATGATTCCTTGCTCATAGGACTCAACCTATCCCTTGACAGGAATATAAAATGCTTGAAGCTCATAGGAGATTATGATATGGTTGTTTCCCAAGTGAATCTAAAGTTTTCTACAAATTATGAAAGATTGAAAAAATATAAGGACTCGATGTGAGACAATGTAAAACCCTTTGAAAAATTTTCAATTGAAGCTATCCCCACAGAAAAGATTTATGTCATTAGCACTATAGCCTTCTTTACACATACCCTACAACCTTGTGAAGAGGGCCTTCAGGATTTATGAAAAATAGAAGTGGTCTTCAGGCCATCAGTCCCGGATAACATAAAACATTGGCAGGTGTTTGATGATGATGCCAAAACACTTAGATTCCTACAAAGCAGCACAGAGTTTTATGATTCCCATGTAAATTTCCTAGTGAACTCCATGAAATTAGAAGTTATAGACTTACCTAACAAAACTCTCCCAATGGGATGCATCCCCTTAGAATGAATGTTCGATGGACATAACATGTACAAGGGAAAACCTATTGTAGACCAATCTAATAAAGATTTTGAATTCAACATAGGCTGAGAGAGATGGTATACTATATCTCATTCGACAGTTTAGAGACATATTTTCTTGGACTTACAATGACCAAAAAGCTTATAGGAGTGATGTTATTCAACACTGTAACACCCTGTTTACCCTCCAAGACTATAATTATGAAAAAACTTCATGTGTTGATGTTATGAGGCATGTGATTATGTTTTGATTTAATATAAACACCAAACCATTGACTGAGAGGGAACAACCTTGACAGTACTGGCCATGATACACCAGAGGAAATTGATGAGACAGAGGGACTGATGGAACGGTTGAGTGTAGTGGAGCTAAGATGCATCAGTGAAGAAAATAGGAAGCTTACACAAAAATATATTTTATGTTTATAAACATAAATAAATACACCTACCACCATACCAGGCATACATGAAACCACGTGACCATTAAATAAGGTCGTAGAGGTGGTTAAGAAGCTAATGAATATAGGTAGTTGACCATTGTAGAGAAAAAAGGTCGACTGGAAAATTGACAGGTGATACCACAGAACAACCCCTTCAGACTGTCAATGGAAAACTACAGATTACGTCTACAGGAATTCACAGACACCCTAAGGGGATAGAGAATAATATCGAAGGAGGAAAACACGAGATAGATGAAATGAAAAACAGTGTAATCAGACACAGGAGAAACCCCGCAATAGAGGATACCCGACGTCACACATAGATAACATAATAGAGAAGACACAAATAACAGAGGGAAGAGGTTTAGAAGAACTGATTGAGGAAGATAAAGAAAAGAATAGATTTCTGGAGGAAAACAAGAATCTTGTATGAGTTGTTGATGATCACCCTAAACAGAGAATACCTGGATTCTCAAACTAGAGAAACAGTGGGTTGCAACTTCGTGTTTATTGGAAAAAAAATGCACTGGTAAGGGGAGTTCATTGAGGGACTGTTGAGCAGATAAGGGACTCCCTTGTGCAGAATAAATCTAGTTGAGAAACCACCTAATAAACCTGTAGAGACTCAAAGCTCAATGGGAGGTCGCAACTTATGGTGTGTCATAGGAGGAAGGAGAGTAACCTTCCTAGATCATCGCAAACTCGGAACCCTACTAGGTCAATTTCCTTGGTGGTATCATGGATTTCCACGGGGGTGGCATGTTGTAGGAAGTCACTCTACAGTAAGGCCTAAGGTTGGGAGGAAAGGCATCCTCTCTCAGTCGGTTGGATTTGGAAACTTCCTTATCAGATACGTGTTTATTTGCACTGAAACTGATTGTGAATGGTATATCTGAATGCATGTGTAAATGTATGAATCTAATAGAAATGTAGTGGTTTATAATCTATGGTTTGAATGCATGTAAGTTGAGATACATTGTAATGTTTATTATTTCTCTAATAATTGTAAAAATGAGCTAAGTATGAACTGATGCATGGTTGAGCATTTTAAATCCTTGTAGGGAGAATCTGTAAATTATGCAATATTTTTCTCCCTAAGTTTCAATGACTTGTATTGGCCTTAGAGTAGTCCTAAAACTTTGAAAATATGGGCCAAATCCCTGTAGAACTCGAGAAATGGATAAATCTTCAAAATCGATCGTTATATCTCCTTAAATCCCTGTGTTAATCAGTAGAGAACGACATTCGTAGATCTAGAGAGATATGAACCATTGATCACAGTGATCTATTCAGAGTGGAAGCTTCAGAGGGAACCCTCGATCATTGTGGGAAAAGATCTGAGCGAGATACTTTGAAATGAACTATTCGGAGTGATATTTTCGATGGGGGAATCTCATGTGCTATGGGAAAATCTCCAAATGAGAGACTCTAAATTCAAGTGTGTGTGGGTCGTAGATATGGAATTGGGTGAGTTAATCCTCAGTCATTAATCATCAAGGGTCCCACTTAGAATATCGAGAGGGAAGAGTGAGTTGGTGCTGACTGGGAGAATCAGTATGAAGACACGTGTCGGAAGTCGAATGGTTGACAGGAATGAGTATGGGTCTAGCTAGATTGAAGCTCTCCGTTTTCAGGGTTAACTTCGAAGGGTTTGGAATACAAATCTGAAGGGTTTGAAGTACTCTTCTAAAGTGTTCATATTATGACTCCAATGGAAGGTATATCTACACCATAGGTTTGTCAGTGGGAGAGATGCGACGATAGTCATCGATCTGCCATAAGTATCATTTAAATTAAGAGACAAAGTGTTGATGTCATGAATGATGTGGCATGCCAGCAAGGCAATGAGAGTGTCCTTAGGACAAAATATGTCAATCATTAATTGGTTGACAATTTGAGTGAGGTCCAGCCAAATAAGAGAACCTTAGACCCCTGAACAAATCTCAATTGTTGGTCAAGGAGACCGTAAGTGCATCAATGTCATCCATCGAGAAGACAAAATATTTCTCGATACCATGATTTCGAAGCATTGAAACTACCCAAAAATTTTGAACATCGAATGGACGGTATCAAAAGGGAATATTCTTCAATGTTGTATCTGTCGAAGGTAAAAGTTGAGTGAACCGAGAGAAGGCCCGAACGTCAAAGACTCTAGGCTTACGTGGATTAAAGTTCCACCATGGCAAGTTAGGCAGGTGCCACATCAGTGCCATGTTATCACCACTACATATGGCATGAGTGACAAGGTGCCACGTGGATGCCATGTGGCAGTGAGATAGATATTAACCATGAAAACCCAAGAACTTTGGATGGCCATAAATTTTGATCCAGAGCTCAGTTTTGAGTGAAATTACAATCATTGGAAAGCTCTTGATGAGCAGAGGATGTTAGAGTTGTCAAAGGGGAAATTTGAGATAGTCAAGAAAAGAAAAAAAAATTAATGCCCCATCCCTTAAAAAGGACACTTAGGGGTTGGTTATGTTATAGAGTGGTATTTAGAGAAGAGTTCAAACTCTAGGATTGAATGGGTAACCAAGACCGCTTAAGACTATTTAAAAAAAAAAAGGATTTTATGTTATCTAGAATGCATGTTTTTAAAAAATA
This sequence comes from Picea sitchensis, assembly GCA_010110895.2. Classification (NCBI taxonomy): domain Eukaryota; kingdom Viridiplantae; phylum Streptophyta; class Pinopsida; order Pinales; family Pinaceae; genus Picea; species Picea sitchensis. The sequence goes on along the minus strand of SNQJ01S0072924.1, from coordinate 28,796 downwards.
CTGACATAAAATTCTAATGATGAATGTTCCTTCAACATGTAGGATGAATTGAAAAATCCACAGAGGTGAATGGTGAAGTGCAGTATGGATGACACCTCGCACCTAAAAGACGAAGAGTCTGATAGTCTGGCGGACAGAGAATCCCCTCCAGATGTTTTCGCCATGGTGAGAAGTCTGAAAGAAGATAATGAGAGACTTATGAGAGCCCATGCCAAACAGACGGAGTTGAATGCAATTATACTGCATAGTCTATCTAAAATTCAAAAACATGTGTAGCAAGGCCCCAACAATGCAGAATTATAGTAGTCGGGGAGGTTGAAAATCCCTTTGGATGCTCAAAAGCATGGACTAGATCACAACAATGCAGTAACTTAGAGTTCTTCCAAAAGGAAGCATCAAGGTACTAAGAAATGAAAATAGAGTGGAGGAATTTCCATGAAGTCCTCTATCCAAAAGACTATTTCAAAAGGACGGATCAATGGTGGCACAAAATCTAGCATTTCTAAGAAGAGAAAGAGAAAGAATTATTAGAATTTTTTGACTAAATAATTCAAGAAGGAAAGTTTCCAACCTTTGACGGGGAGACAAAGAAAGGAGAAGAAGTTGAAGCATGGCTATTTGGTTTGAAAAAGCACTTTCAAGTACATAATTATTCTGACAATACTAAGGCAAGGATTGTAGTATTTAACCTGAATGGAGGGGCTTCCATTTGGTGGGAAGAACTCAAGGAAATCAAAAGGGTAAAGGAAAATAAAATAACATGGAAACAGTTTGCAAAATACTTTTTTAAACATTACCTATCTGAAAAGTATCATGATGAAAAGATAAAGGAATTCCATGAGCGTAAGCTAGGACAACTTATCTTGGATGCGTATGAAAAAATATTTATGGAGTTATTGAGGTATGTTCCATACCTTAAGGATGAGTAGGAGAGAATCTTGAGTTTTCTTAGTGGATTACCATAGTTCTACCAATATCTAATTGAGTTTGACAAACCCAAGACATTGGAGGACACCATTCAAAAGGCCAAATGTTGTTATGATGATTATAAACGCAAGCATGATTCTTCCAAATATTGGAAAAAGAATGACAAGAGGGGATTCCAAAAGAAGGGATTCAAGTCTTTTCCCCACAATAATTCCGAGAAATATGCACAGTTGGGTCAGCCAAGAAAGAGTGTGCATCATCAAAAAAAATCATCTCAAAGTAGGAATAAACCAGCAGAGCAGACAAGGGAAAGAACATAGGATCCCAAGAAATAAACCTTGCAATGTTTTGTATGTGGAGAGCTACATCTATTGAGATATTGTCCCCACCGACAACATGATAATAGGAGAGTGTATAATGTGCAGGAGGTAGCTACAGTCAATGACGTAGCCAAGAGTGTGTCATGAATCTATGCAGTGGTAGAAAATCAACAAGCATACCACCAAGCTTATGTGGTGGAGTTGGAAGGTATTATTACTAAACGAACAATCTTTGTTTTATTTTACCCAGTGTCTAATCTTAGTTATATTTCACCTCGAGTGGTTGAGGCATGTTCATTACAGAGAAATAAGCATGCTAAAGCACGGTTAGTTCAGTTAGCCACTAGAACAAAGAGGAAAGTGGCAGAGGTAGTTGAAGCTTGTCCAATTGGTATGGATGGATTTCAGACCCAAGCGGTCCTGAATATATTACTCCTTGTTTCTTATGATGTGTTTTTGGGCATGGATTGGTTATCCTCCCACAAGGAAAAGTTAAATTGTTATGAGAAAATTTTAGAATGTGAAGATGAGAAAGGAAATACCATAATTTTGCAAGGCATTCATAAGCTAGTATCCATGAAGCAAATATCAACATTGCAACTTAAGAAGTTTAGCAGAAAGGGGTGTCCCTTGTATTCTATACAAGTATTAAACTCGATAGAAGGAAAGGAGTTGAAGGATAAATGTTACCCAATTCTATGAGAGTTCATAGATATGTTTCTTGAGGAAGTACCTAGATTACCTTCAAAAAGAGATCTCAATTTTTCAATAAATCTCGTACATGGAGCAGTCCCAGCATCGAGAGTGCCTTACAGGATGAGCACACCAGAGTTCGTGGAACTCAAAATGCAGTTGAAAGAAATTTTGGACAAGGGTTACATCAAGCCAAGTGTGTCTCCATGGGGAGCACCAACCATGTTTGTAAAGAACAAAGATGGTACCTTGAGGCTATGCATCGATTATAGACATTTGAACAAGATGACCATCAATAATAAATACCCTTTTCCTAGTATAGACGATCTCTTTGATCATCTCAGAGGGGCTATAGTTTTCTTAAAGATAGATTTGAGGTCGAGATATCACCAAGTCAGAATTAAAGATGAATACATCCACAAGAAATCTTTTAGGACAAGGTATGGGCACTATGAGATTGTTGTGGTGCCATTTGGGCTTACAAATGCACCAGCTACATTCATGTGTCTGATGAATAATGTGCTCAGCAAGTATTTAGACAAGTTTGTCTTAGTATTTGTTGACAAAATTTTGGTGTATTCAAAGAACCGAGAGGAGCATGAAGAACACCTCAGGATGGTGTTACAAGTGTTAAGATAACATGAGTTGTACGCTAATTTAATCAAGTGTAATTTCTTTAAAAAGGAAATCTAATATTTAAGCCATGTAATTTCAGCAAAAGGAGTGGTAGTAGACCCAGTAAAGATCAAGGGAATCATGGATTTTCCTGCCCCTATAAATGTTATAGAAGTGAGATCCTTCATGGGATTGGTTGGATATTACAGAAGGTCCATCAAGGGATTAGCCAAGGTTGGAAATCCTATTACTTCCTTACAAAGGAAAGGGAATAAGTTTGTGTGGTCACCAGAGTGAGAAGATAGCTTCCAACAACTAAAGAAATTATTGACTAATGAAATTGTTTTGAAAATCGCAAACCCAGAAAATTACTTCCTGGTTTGCACAAATTCTTGCAAAGAAGGACTAGGAGGAGTCCTCATGCAAGATGGATAAGTGGTTTGTTATGAATTACATAACTCGAATGAACATGAGAAAAAGTATGTTACTCATGACCTAAATCTTGTAGCAATTGTACATGTGTTGAAAATAAGGAGACATTACATGCTCGGGAGTAGATTTATCCTCATGAGTGACCATTGTTATCTAAAGTATTTATTTGACCAGTCTTTAAGACAAGGTATGGAAACTATGAGTTTTTTGTGGTGCCATTTGGGCTTACAAATGCACTAGCTACATTTTTGTGTCTAATGAATAGTGTGCTCAACAAGTATTTAGACAAGTTTGTCTTTGTATTTGTTGATGACATTTTGGTGTATTCCAAGAACCGAGAGGAGCATGGAGAATACCTCAGGATGGTGTTACAGGTGTTAATATAACATTAGTTGTATTCTAAGTTCAGCAAGTGTGATTTCTTTAAAAAGGAAATCCAATATCTACGCCATGTAATTTCAATGAAAGGAGTGACAGTAGACCTAGCAAAGATCAAGGAAATCATGGATTGTCATGCCCCTAGAAATGTGACAGAAGTGATATCCTTCATGGGATTGGCTGGATATTACAAAAGGTTCATCAAGGGATTCCCCAATATTGGAAATCCTATTACTTCCTTACAAAGAAAAGGGAAAAATTTTGTGTGGTCACCAGAGTGAGAAGATATCTTCCAACAACTAAAGAAACTATTTCCTAATTCCCCTATTTTGAAAATCGATCTGAGTCCATCATCAATCGATCCCACTCCTCCCTTAAGGAGTGTAGCCCAAGTGGTCGATCTAGTTCCTTCATCGATCGGTCCCACTCCTGCCTTAACGAGTTCTTCCAAAGTGGTCTCTCCAAGTCCATCATATGTTGATCCCACTTCTCATTCAAAGAGTGGGGATGTCCCTCAAGTATACCTCGTTAATATTGATTCACCTAGAAAATGGGGCACTCTATCCGTCACGATGGCACCCCCTTCAAGCACTCGGATGATTTCTATTGTTTGGAATCATTTGATATAACCACATCTTCCTTCTTATGTACCTTTTCAAATCATCGTGCAGGTTTGTGATAGGGATCTTCCTAACACTATAATGGATGAAGGTGCTTTTGTTAGCATCTTATTCATTAATTCTTGGCAAGATTTTGGTTCCCCACAACTTGCATCCGTGAGTCAGAATTTTTTGACCTTTGAAAAAAGAGTTAGCCAACCTTTAGGGATCCTTCCTTGGTTTCTAGTTACTTTGGGATGAAAAACAGTCTACGTCAATGTGATGGTATTTCACAACCCCTTGGACTTTAACCTTCTCTTCGAGCGATACTATGTCTACGTTATGAGAGATGTTATGTCCACTCTCTTTCTAGTGATATGTTTCCCTCACAATGGAAACATAGTATCGATCGACCAACTTTCATTCATTAAGCCTCATATGATAGTCAACCATCTGCCTTCCCTGAATAGTCCATACATGTCAGTGATGTTCACCCCGCCGCAGGTCAATTATGTAACGACATGTCCCATTCGTTCAACTCTAAATGAAAGGGAATCTCTCCCTTATCCTGACTTAGATACGGTATTTGACATGGTCATATCTTCGATAGGGTTGTTAGAGCCAGATCTCCCTACCCTTATCGAGGTCGTTGACATGTATTCCTTCCGAAGAATTTTTTTTCCATCTAGTGAAGATCTCCTGGAAGCCATGGTTGACGTTTGTCCCTTGACATGTATTCCTTCCAAATCATTGTCCTCTTGGAATCCATGATCAAAGAGAAGCTACGAGCATAGTTTTTCTTATTTGTGGCAAGCTCATTAAAAAATAAAATAGAATCTACGATCATAGTTTTGCTTCTCTGTGGAAAGCTCGTTAAAAAATGAAAAAAAAGCTACGATCATGGTTTCTCCTCTCTGTGGCAAGCTCACTAAAAAATGAAACAGAAATTTTGGGATTGAACCTAGAGTTACAAGCATAGTTTAATTTTATTTCAAGCTTATGTAAAAATCAAACCAATTTTGAGATTAGTATTTGTTCTTTCTTGTGCTCATAAATACATGAGAATGTGACAGAGTATACTTTTATCACTTTTTTGGACTCGTAAGGGTTATACGAAAAATGAACCCCCTAGATTTTCCTTTAAGCTCTTGTTAGACTCTCTAAAAATGAAAAGATTGTCGAGTGATATTGCTTCCTTTCACACTCGTTAAAAGGTTTGAAAGGGCATATTTTGAGTGGTAGTTTATCACATTTTTGGCCTCGCAAGACTAATTACGAAAAATGAACACTCTAATCAAGCATGATTAGAATAGTTCTCCCCTTGTATTGTTTTACACTTTTTTCGGGCTTGGGAGACTAAATTTACAAAAAATCCATCCATGGAGTCGCCTTTAAGCTCTTTTTAGACTCTCTAAACATGAAAAACCACCGAGTTTACCTTCTTTGGGCTCATAAAACTTGCATCGAAAGACCTATATGAGTCCAATCTCCAGGACCCATCTGGGACCGAACCCCTCCTTCCTCAGGTTCATTAAATATATGTCAAAGGACTCATTCGAAGGATGAGCTATACCGAGCGTTTTTTATTCTCCTCGAGCTCGTTAAAAAGAAATAGGTACTCATCTATCTGGATGGGGAAAAATTGTGAAGTGGGCCAAGTTTAATGAAACCTTTATGGCATATTTTGTTGTCTCCCTTGAACATGGCACCTATCTACATTATGTCGTATAGTTGGGTAATCTGCTTGTCTCTGAGTCATTTGAATTCCATGTGTCATCATACTCTTCTCCTTCGAAGAGAACCTTTGGTTATCATTACAATATGGATATCATCACATTATGTTTGGATCCTTGCCTCGTTGATTCAATGTTTCCAAGTCAATTGTAGTGCCATGCAATGTTCAAGGGAAGTATAAACCACTCTACAGTATTCATACCCATGTCAGCCTATTCACATGTGATATTTCATATTAAATCACTATCTTGTGTCAATTTCGTGTTGATGATGGGGGATACAGCAAGACCCTCCTTCGACGAGTATTTTCCTATTGACTTCATTACATCATCCGGGAATTAGACTTAGAAACCAATTAGTACCTTGGAACTTGCATGCCTCAATGGCAGGTCTCCTCTCTTTTGATAGTGGGTTAACATCATTGGCCTCTGATCGAATGATTCCATGTGTGTTTGACTTCATCTCACAAAATTCACACCCATTGGATTGTACTAAGGTACCTTGAGATTCATTGACATCGATGGTAATCTCTCTCACACTTATTAACAATATACATCAATGAACAGTAATCAAGTGGTTTCTACCATGTTCGACATCAACACATGTATTCACATGGTTAGAATCATACTGGTTCTGGGTCAAGATGAAGACCCTAGGGACATATTTTGCATCTACCAAATGTTATCTGAATAACCCAGGTTGTGATGGAGTTTGAAACTTACTGGTATACATTGTTACATAGATCCACTTTGAATTGGTTTGTGGCTATGTTGTTTTGTCATATTGTAGCTCCACTATGTAAAATCTCGTGGCTACAACTTGATCAAGTCATATGGATCCACATTGTATGTTTGGTGGCCATATCCTTAGTCAATATTCTCATGGATCTGCAGTATATTGGTCGGCGTACATGCTTTGAGTCATTTCTATTCCGAGCATAGGTATTCCTGCCTCAGGGATGAAACATATATTAATATTGTTTGATGGTTGTTTGCAACTTCTACCAAGTTCTCCCACTACAACACCCTTGCATCGAATAATTTGTAAAGTGTTTTGGACATCAGTTTCTCTTCTGACCTCACACTTTAGGGGGGCATATGTTACACATCAAAATAACACACTTGTGTATCTCACCCTAAGTGTCGCAAGTGTCGTAAAAGTGTTGTATGTACCTTGGTAAGTGTCGCAAGTATCGTCAAGTTCTGTATGCACCTTAATAAGTGTCGCATGCACTTTTCTATGTGTTTCTGTGTGTTTTAACCCCTTGAAACCATCAAAGAACATTTTCCATGATCACTAAGCCATATTGGAGGAAGAAACCCATCATTTCGAGGCCAGAAACACACTTTTTACTTGAAACATCGACCAATTTTTGGAATTTTTTTAAGGGTAGTGCCTCCCTAACCATGTTGGGGGAGTGATACCCCATAGGGTAGCACCCCACTTAACTTATTTAGGGAGTGTTGATATAGGATAAACGTTCTATATCTAACTATAAGGGAGTGTTTATTTTGGTTAAATGTAAATTTGGAGAATCCCTCCTCTTTCTAAGAGGCAACTCTTGGAGATGAGGTTGGTTTGGATCAAATGCTATCCCATTGAACTATCCTAGGATCAAATCCTAACCTAAAGGAGTCATATCCTCAAATAATCACCAAATCTACTCATGTTTGTTGTGCCTCTAAAGCCTATATATTGAGGGATTTCCAAGGTGAAACACACACATACATAGATATCAAACTTATGATCTTGGGATTCATGCAAGGGTCTAGATGAGGAGATCTTGGAGGAGTTGCAGCTAACATCATTCGTGGTCTGTAAGTTTTCTTGGTTCTCATTTAATATACTTGGCCTATTTCCTTCAAGTGTATGTTTTCATGTGCTTGTCTATGGTTGTCTTAATATGCATAGATAAATTAATTTTGTCTAATCCATTAGAGTAGGAGATAGTTTTTTGTTTCTTGTTGTCCATTGTAGATATTGATTGGAGCTCGCGGATTGGAGTAGCTTGGACAAACGTCATAAACTAGGTACATCATGCTTCCCATCCTTATCTCTTTTTCGATGGACAAAGTGAATCTATAGGAATGGTAGTGTCCAAATGTAATTTTTTGTCTTGATAAAGGGGTCTGTAATCCAAGGGAAAGTTCACCTGTCCACGGGGGAATATTTCCATAACAGTAGACCCAGAAAAAGACTTCATGGTTTGCACAAATGCTTGCAAAGAAGGACTAGTATGAGTCTTAATGGAATATGTAGAAGTGGCTTATTATGAATCATGTAATTTGAATGAACACGAGAAAAAGTATGTTACTAACGACCTAAAGCTTGCAGCAATTGTACATGCGTTGAAAATGTGGAGACATTACCTTCTCGAGAGGAGATTTATCATCATGACTGACCATTGTGGTCTGAAGTATTTATTTGACCAGTAAAGGTTGAATGATAGACATGTTAGGTGGATGGAACTGATCAGTGAGTTGGACTTAGAAATAAAACACATAAAAGGAAAATAGAACAAAGTAGTAGATGCACCCAGCCGAAGTGTTCAGACAATGCACTTAGCAGCAACAAGTGTAGGAGAGTTTGACATTTAGCAGAGGATTAATGATCTGTATTTTATGATTAGAATGAAATGAAAATAGATTATTATTATTAACACAGAGACACAATGAACAATAACAGAGATACAATAAAATTGGATTCTATTCAATAAATGAATATGTTGAAACTGTAAAATGTAGACTAAAAACAAGCTTGCTAGAATGGTAGCAACTTATCTCTGAGAAGCGATGTGATGGTTGCGCTCATTCGCAAGAATATGAGTACAATGAGGCTCTGAAATCCTTTTTAAAATAAACATGAATTCCAAAAACCTATACATCCAAAAACCTAACCCTAGGAGATGAAGCGCCAAAAGTCATGTGGGCCACATTGGGGTAAGTTGGTACATCAACTACCCGGGGTCGTAACTTTTGCATACGATCTCCGTTTTAGGTGCATGATAGCCCATTGGAAAGGTTTATCTAAGGAGTACACATTATGTCGTCAACCTCAAACTTTAAATACAATTTGACTGTGGTGATCCCTAAAAATGTTTTTTAGGGCCTCAAAATGGCCCCGGAAGTTGAGGACCCAAAAACTAGGAAAAAAATGCCAAACCGAAAAACTGCCAAGATGAGCCAGTTGGAATAGGTGGGTGGCCACCGATATCCACCTGGATCAATTAATACCCTATTGCAGGAATATGAGTTCTTCAATAAAGTGAAGGAAAGGTTGCAACAAGAACCTAAGGAAAAGAGGTATGAAGGATACCAGCTAAGGGTTGATAATTTGTTGGTGTACAATAACATGATGAATGTGCCAAATTCAACAAATTTTAGGTGCTTGATTATGGATGAATTCCATAGGATACCTTATGTAGGTCACCCTGGTTACTAGAAAATGGTGATGGAAATTAGGCAACTGTATTATTGGTCTGGAATGAAACAAGACATTGCTCATTACATTGCAAAGTGTTTGGAGTGGCAACATGTGAAAGTCGAGCAACGACACCCTGCAGGACTATTTCATCCTATACAGATACCATAATGGAAATGGGAAGTGATTTCCATGTATTTTATCATAGGTTTACCAAAGACAGTCAAACATCATGATGCAATCATGGTTGTAGTGGATAAGTTGAGTATGACAACTCATTTTATTCCCATAAAATCTACTTATAAAGCCATAGACATTGCCAATGTTTTCATTAAATAAATATTCATATTGCACGGTTTTCCTAAAACCATCATCTTAGACAGAGATTCTAAGTTCACCTCGAATTTCTGGAAAATATTGTTTGCAGTTTTAGAAATGCAGTTGGCATTTAGCATGGCTTACCATCCTCAAACAGATGGTCAGAATGAAAGGTTGAATAGAGTGTTAGAAGATATGTTATGAATGCATGTTATGCATCATCCCAAACAGTGGGAAGAATATCTACCTTTGGTAGAATTTGCGTACAACAATGGTTATCAAGAATCATTGAAGATGATCTCGTTTGAGGCTATGTATGGAATAAAGTGCAGAGTATCGATTAGTTGGGACATTCCTGTGGATAAAATTACACTTGGACCTGAATTACTAAAGGAAATGGAACAATCCATCGTTAAGATAAGGAAGAACCAAAAGATTTCCCAGGATAGACAAAAGAGTTATGTTTATAGCAAGAGAACCCCCAGAGAATTCAAAGTAGGAGACCATGTGTATCTCTAGGTGAAACCCAAGAGAAGCTCCCTGAAAATGGGGATGTGTTCTAAGTTGGCTCCCCGATTTTGTCGACCATTTGAAATCCTAGAGAGAATAGGACCAGTAGAATATAGACTTGCTTGACCACCTTATATTAGAGAACATAATATATTCCATGTGTATTTTTTAAGGAAATATGTACATGATTTTAATCATGTTATTGATTGGATTGTAATACAGGTGGAACTAGAGGGAGAATTTCATCCAGAACTCCAATGCATTCTGGACAAGAAAGAAACAATGCTCTTGAACCGAGCCATCGTGCAGGTCAAGGTGAAATGGAATCACTTTGGAGTAGATGAATCTGCATGGGAGCTGGAAAATTCCATGAAAATGGCATACCCATTTTTCTTTATTGTATAATTGTAAATACACTATGTTTTAAAACACTAAGGATGATGTTTCTTTAAGGGGGAGGGGAATGTAACACCATTTCCCCCCCCAAGACTACAATTATGCACAAATTTCATATGTTAATGTTATGAGGCATGTAATTGTGTTTTGATTTAATATAAACTCAAACCACTAACTGAGAGGGACAAGCCTTGACAAATTTTTCCATGATACACCAAAGGAAATTGATGAGGCAGAGGGATTGTTGGAACGATTGAGTGTAGTGGAGTTTATATGCATCTACAAAGAAAATAGGAAGCTTGCACAACAACCTAATTTATGCTTATAAACATAAATAACTACACCTACCACCATACCAAGAATACATGAAACCACATGACCATTAAATAAAATTGCAGAGGTGGTTGAGAAGTTAATGAATATAGGTATTTGACCCTTGCAGAGAAAAAAGGTCAAATGAACAACTGATAGGGGATACTACGAAACTACCCCTTCAAACTATGAATGGAATAATGCAAGTTACATCTGCAGGAAGTCACAGAGACATTGAGGGGATAGAGAATAAGATTGGAAGAGGAAAACACGAGATAGACTAGATGACAGACAATGTAATCAGACACAGGAGAGACCTCGCAACAGAGGATACACGATGTCACACACAAATAACATAATAGAGGTGACATAGAGAACAAAGCGTAGAGGTTAGGAAGATTTTATTGAGGAAGAGAAAGAAAACAATAGCTTTATGGAGGAAAAAAAGAATCTTTTACGAGTTGTTGATGATCACCTTGAACATAGAAGACCCAAATTCCCAAACTGGAGAAATAGTGGGTTGCAGCTTGGTGCTCAGTGGATAGAAATCGACACTGGTAAGGGGAGGTCATCGAGGGACTATTGAGTAGAGAAGGGAATCCCTTGTGCATATGAAATCCAGTTGAGAAACCACCTGATAAAGCTGTAGAGACCCGAAGCTCAATGGGAGGTGGAAACTTATGTTGTGTCAGAGGAGGAAGAAGAGTAACCTTCCTGGATCATCGCAAAATTGAAACCTTTTTGAGTCAATTTCCTTGGTGTTATCTTGGCTTGGCATGGGGGTGGCATGCTATAGGAAGTGACTCTACAATAAGGCCTAAGGTTTGGAGGAAAGGTGCCCTCTCTCAGACAACTGGATTTGGAAACTTCCTTATCATATAAGTGTTTATTTGTATTCAAAATGACTATGAATGATATATCTGAATGCATGTGTAAATATATGAATCTAATAGAAACTCGGTGCTTTATAATCTACGGTTTGAATGCATGCAAGTTGAGATATGTTGTAATGTTTATAATTTCTCTAATAATTGTAAAAATGAGCTAAGTATGAACTGTTGCATGCTTGAGCATTTTAAATCCCTGTAGGGAGAATATGTAAATTATGGAAGATTTTTCTCCTTAGGTTTCAATGACTTGTAATGGCCTTAGAGTAGTCCTAAAATTTTTAAAATCTAGGCTGAATCCCTGCAGAACTCGAGAAATGGCCAAGTCCTCAAAATGGACCATTATATCTCCTTAAATCCATGTGTCAATCAGTAGACAATGAAATTCGTAGATCTAGAAAGATATTACCCATTTATCATGGTGAGATCTTTGGAGTGGAAGATTCAGAGGGAACCCTTGAGCACTATGGGAAAATATCTAAGCGAGAGACTCAAAAATGGACTATTCAGACTAATACTTTTGGGGGGAATCGTATGTGCTATGGGAAAATCCCCAAATAAGTGACTCTAAAGTCGAGCGTGTGTGGGCCTTAGATATAGAAGAAAATGAGTTAATCCTTATTCATTGATCATCAAGGGTCCCACTTAGAAGATCGAGAGGGAAGAGCGAGTTGGTGATGACTGGGAGTGTCAGTATGAAGACGAGTGTCGAAAGTTGATTGGTTGACAGGAATGAGTACGGGTTTAGCTGGATTGAAGCTGACCATTTTCGGGGTTAACTCTGAAGGGTTAGGAATACAACTTTGAAGGGTTTGGAGTACTCCTCTGAAGTGTTCAGAGTATGAATCTGATGGAGGGAATATCTAGACCGTAGGTCTGTGAGTGGGTGATATGCGACAGTAGTCTTCGATATGTTGTAAGTCCCATTTAAATTAAGAGATGAATTGTTGATGTCATGAATAATGTGGCATGCTATAAAGGCATCCAGAGTGTCCTTAGGATGGCATATGTCAATATTTAATTGGTTGACGAGTTGAGTGTGGTCCATCCAAATAGGAGAAACTTAGACCTCCAAACAAATATCAATCGTTGATCAGGGAGACTATAAGTGCATCAACATCGTCCATCGAGAAGATAGAATATTCCTTGATACCCTGATTTTGGAGCAGTGAAACTGCTCGAACCTTTTGAACGTCGAATGGACAGTATTGAATGGGAATATTCTTCTTTGTTGTATCTATTGGAGGTAAAAGTTGAGTGAACCGGGAGAAGGCTCTAACATCGAAGACTATAGACTCATGTGGACTGAAGTTCCACCATGGCAAGTTAGGGAGGTGCCACATCGGTGCCATGTTATTTCCACATCAGATGGCATGAGGGACAAGGTGCCATGTGGTAGTGAGATAGATATTAACCATGAAAGCTCAAGATCTTTGGAGGGACATAAATTTCGATCTAGAGCTCAGTTTTGAGTGAAATTACAGTCGTTGGAAAGATCTTGAAAAGTAGAGGATGTTAGAGTTTTCAAAGAGGAAATTTGAGATAGTTGATAAAAGTGAAAATTCTAATGCCCCGTCCCTTAAATAGGACACTTAGGGGTTGGGTGTGTTACAAGCACGCCATCCCTCTCATTGGCAAGGATAAACCATTTAGACAGAAGCTAAGACACATTAACCCTAAGCTAGCGCCTCAAATCCAGAAAGAGATTCAAAACATGGTTGACATTGGGATCATAGTCCCCATTAGGTACTATTCTTGTATGTCCAACTTAGTGGTGGTTCGAAAAAACAACAGAGACATTAGAATATGTGTCAACTTTAGGAATCTCAATCAATTATCACTTAACGACAATTAGCCTCTCTCCAACATGGAACATCTATTAAAAAGAGTCACTGGCATTGGAATGTTGTCTATGTTAGATGGTTTTTCAGGATACAACCACATTTTGGTAAAGAGAGAAGATCAACTTAAGACCGCATTCACCACCCCTTGGGGAAAATTCATGTACTTAAGAATGTCTTTTGGCCTCATTAACGCTAGATCTACTTTCCAAAGAGATATTGAGTTTTCCGTCAGGGTTTGATAGAGAAGATCATAGAAATATACCAAGATATTTGACAGTTGTATCCAAGGAAATTAATGCACATATCTCACTCCTTAGGACAATATTTGAGCATTGTAGGAAGTATGGAATATCCCTTAACCATAAGATATCAGTATTCAGTATCAAAAAGGAAATTTTTTAGGACATGTGGTCTTAGAAGAAGGTATTTTCGTCTATCCCAAAACAGTTGTGTCTATCAAGAACATCTGGCCACCTATTAACAAGAAATCCTTGCAATCATTCTTCAGCATGATCAACTTTATAAGAAGGTTCATCCCAAACTTCGTTGACAAGGTTAAGCCAATGAAATTTGTTCTAAGAAAGGATTCCACTTTCATATGGGATAATGATAGCTTAATAGCCTTTGAATATATTAAGGAAGAAATCATTATAGCATCGGTCTTGGTTAGCATGTTTTACTCTCGTGACTATAATTTTTTCATTTTCCTCTCAAGACACTATAGTCGGAGTGTTTTTGCAAAAAGAACAAGGATGACTATGAGACATCCATCGCATTCATGAGAAAAACCCTTAGGGATGTTGAATTAAATTAATCAATCACCGAGAAACAAGCCCATGCCATTGTCAAGTCCCTTAAGCACTTTAGAAGTTATGTCGGATATAACAAAATCAAAGCTTATGTGCCTTAACTTGGTGTCAAATATCTTCTCTCTCATCAAGATTTACTTGGGACTAGGGGAAAGTGGGCATCAAAAATTCAATAATATGACTTAGAGATCAAGCCCACTAAGATTATCAAGGGACAAGGCATATCCCAAATGTTGACCAAAAGTAATAAAGAATCCATACAAATGGGGGGAAATGAACAAGTTAACATGATAGTGAGTGAACTAGAACATGATGAAAGGTATGCCAACATTATCTACTACTTGAAGAACATTTCATGCCAAAATAACTTGGTAGATCACAAGAAACAAGTATTAAAGCTAAAGGCTACGAAGTATTGTTTGACCCAAGATGGCCTCGGTTGGAAGAACCCTGATGGAATTATTCTTAGATGTGTGAACAAAGATGAAGTTGATTGATTGATTAAGGAACTCCATTCAGGGTATTTTGGTGGTCACTTTGTTTCCCGCACCACCACCCATAAGATCCTAAGAGCTGGATATTATTGGCCTACATTGTTCATTGATACCCATCGTTATGTCAGGTCCTATCAACCTTGTCAATTCTTCATGGGAAACAGTGGTTGAATTTGTTTCCTTTAAATTCAGTCATTGTTGAAGCTCCTTTCCAGAAATGGGGTTTATATTTCATTGGTGAATTTAAGGACAGCTCCAACAATGGATATCGTTGGGTTTTGGCTGCTATAAAATATTTCACTAGGTGGGTAGAGGTCATCCCAACAAAAAATAGAAACCGAGGAAGTCGTCATGAATTTTCTTGAGGATAGGATAATAACAAGGTTTGGTTCTCCTACCAAGATCACTACTGACTAAGGATTTTATCTCCCTTTCTTTGGTAGGATTGTGTTTCAAGTATGGGATCATCCTGTCTCACTCTTCCAACTATTATCCCCAAGGAAATGGACTGGAGGAATCAAGTAATAAGAATCTGATGAATATTATCAAGAAGAATGCGGGAGAAAACAAGAAAGTGTGGGATAGTAAGATCAAGTATGATTTATGGGAAGAATACATCACAACCAAGACTTCCACAAGAAAAACCCATTTGATTTAGTATAAATATTGGAATTCAAACTGCCCATCAACCTCTAAATTCCTACCCTCCAATTCGCACAACAATATATGACTAACAACAAAGCTTTGCAAGGAAGAGTTGACCAATTAATATAGCTAGATGGAGGAACACTTTAGATCAAATGGTGTGTAACCAAGAAAGGATTAAGGGAATGTTTGATCACAAAGAAATACAAAGGAATTTTAAGGAAGGAGACTAAGCGTCGATGTGGGAAAAAAGGAAGGAGAAACCAGGAATGCATAAGAATTTTGATAGTTTATGGACCAGACCCTACCAAATTGAGAGCAAAGCTAGTGTCAACTCCTTTAACTTGGTACACTTGAAGGGAAGAATATATTGTTACCAGTTAATGGATACCTTATCAAGCCCTACTTTCCTGAAGCAACCTGACCCTGTAGCATATATTAGGTAGGTGTTGGATAGGCATTTTTGGATGCAATATTGGGATAAAATCATAAGTATAAAGAAAGTGTGCAGAAGGAAGAAATAACGTAGGATAAAGACAATGCACAGACATAAGAATAAATCAAGAGAGTGAGAGAATAAAGTGTCAAATAAGGATGACATCACGACATTCCAGAAATAGAAGAACAACAGAAAAGTTGCATGAAGAGAGAAAAGCAGAAGAAATCAATCAAACAACCAGTTAACTGAGTTGGCCATGCCATGTATTATAATGAGTTATTTTGGGGAGAGATAAACTAGGGTTTTAAGCCATATATTTAGGGGTATAAATATGGAACATGTTGGTAGATAGAAGGAGAGTAGAGAAAGATTATGTGCAAGTCGTGAATGTAATATTCAGTTGGTAAGATGAAAGATGAATAAAGAGAGAGTTTAGAGATGATATTGTGTTTTGTGTTATCTATTTGTCTATGCATGCTTATGAATTATGTTGCTATACTTTGTAGACTAGATTTAGTTCATGGATTAATAGTGGTGTAATATTCATGACTGTGACTATGAGAATCTTTGTAATAATCAAAATTATGCTAAGCAGAGGAATATAAAAGACAATAATACTAACTAGATATGAATCACCGGCATAAATTTAACAAGGAATAATGAATCTTCCATTTGTCTCCCTTTCCCTTACTACTATAGAAGCATGGTTCTTGCAGTCCCAATAGATGCCTTGGGTAAGAATTCATATGCACAAGTAGGTGATTTCGAAAAGGTCGGTGTCAGGTGAGTTTGTCGGTCCTAGGTAAATCAAACCTTGGGTCTTACAACTCGTGTGCAAACAAAGGAAATCCAACAAATGGTTTTGTTGTCAGGACCATGAAATTGTGATTAAGGGAATGTTTTGGAGGATGACTAAGAAGGATATAACGGAATGGTTAGCACGAAAACAATGAGAATTTGCATGATAAGAGAAAAGAAACCCTCAGATGAGTGACAAGCAATGGATGCAAAGGTATGTGTTCAAGGATCTGCATGAAATTTTCTTTGGCAAATTTCCAAAAATTCTAACTGAGTGGCTAGAGAGGCTAGTAGAAAAAACAGGAAGTTGCAGTGTAGCAGCACCGAAGAATTGGACTCCTCAATTGGTAAGACAACTCAATTCGGTAAGTAACCTAACTACTCGAGCAATTGATTTTTGGTTGGATAGTATACTAGGCGGTTATGTTACAGAATTTGCAGTAGATTGCATTCAATCATACAGTATTGCAGAAAGATATTTTTTCAAAGGTCCACATGGGAGGTTCTTGAAATCGTTAAATACATGGATAAAAATGTTGTTATGTGAAAAAATGTGATGATAATGAATTCGGACAGCTAAAATGGCTTTGCGCACATAGGGGGAGCCGGAGGATGACAAGAGGATCATCTGAGAGAATGTAGAGAGAAATGCAAAAGGAAGGAAGGGACTGAGGATGCAAGAAGGTATCACACCAGAGGAAGAGCACGATCTTGGAGAGTTGCACAGAGGAAGGAGGTACAAGAGGCAAAAGACTGGGACTGGGAGAGAAGATCCGCACAGTGAGCCAAAGGAAAGAACACCTTGCACACTAGTATGAATCATGAAAATACCCTATATAGGAGGAGAAGAAGAGGAGTTTCAATCTAGTCCAGTAATAGAATAGGTGGTAAGTCCTACTCAAATAGGATCCTGCGTTGAATCCATGACCCCGTGTGCATCACCACAATCAGAGACAACATTTGAAGACTTGTCAAAATCCATCGCAGTTATTCAAGGAGGACAGAATAGTAGCAATAGGAATAGTGGGAGTAGCGCATAGAGTCAAAATCAGAACCAGATTCCACTAGCATCACCAAGTGTTATAACCCTAAATTTATCTACATATACATACCTGGTTATTGGCCCTCTTACTTGCTATTTTTGCAAATCCATCACTGAGTTGCTCTTCTTAAAAACCCTATTTTTGAAGATGTATGCGCCCTGCACCATTAATTTATGCGTGTGTACAGTTGTTTCACCACTACAACCCATGTATGTACAGTAGTTTCACCACTACAGCCTGTGTATACTCACAAAAGTTGCAAGGAATTTGTTGAGATTACGGGCTATTAGGTAGTTTCCCAACTGATCCATTACCTATAGCCTGACACCCAATCGAATAACCATTATTTTTTCATATAAAAGGAGGTATTGAGGTCTCATTCCACATCTAGACATAAGAATAATGAAACTATGCCCCTTTTACATCCCCTCCTTGCCGCAAGAATCTGTAGCCATCTTGTGAGAATTGCCTCAGAATTCCCCATCTTGCCCTTTTTCCTCCATCATAAACCCATTCCATTTCCCTAGAGAGAGTTTGAGAGGCAAAAGATACTTGGAGGCACACTTGGAGCTTGGTGAAGAGGAGCTTGGACCAAGTTCATGGAGCAGTAGCCGAACTTGTTGTAAGTGATCATTGTATTATCAATAAAAGAAGTACTTTTCTTGTCCCGAAATATGATGTGTTGAATGTTTTCATTTGATTTATGTTTTATTCTAACATCTAAGCCATGATTTATATATGAAACGCATGTTTGTAGTTTCTTGTTTATCTGTTTTTGAATGCAATTCAGCCTTGGGAGGAAGCTTGTAGTCAACGGAGCTATCAAGCGCGAGAGGATCATCACCTGACGCGGAGTAAAAGGTACAGTTATCTGATCCTTCTCACTTTGTCCTTCATGTATGAGTTTGGGATATGTTTGGGGTGGTTAGAGAAGTAGGATAATTTTAAATGGTTATTGATCTTCCTACATTGTAAACCCTGGTGTAGCCATAGGGGGGTTTTCCCCACTAGCAGAACTAGTGACCATACTGGGGAAGCCTCTAGGGTTTTAGGGGATTTTTGGGGTGTTTGATTGGTTTTATTACCTTTTGAGTTTCTGTGAGTTTGTTGAGTCTTTTAAGGGATCCTGGTCACCTATTGGTTCCATACCAGTTCTCCCTGCCATGTCAATCTATCTGTTTCATTTATTTTTTTGAGAAATTATAGAGGTGTACGTGCCCTACAGTGGGACAACCTGCATACATATGTGCCTTGTCTAGTAAATATACCGCGTACATATGCAAGCTGCTAAAAAAATAGTAGCGTACCTGGTTCAAGGAACTATTTTTGAAGAAGGAGGCAGTCAACCTCTTTCCTAAGTGAAGTTATACTTCTCAGGGTTTCTTGATAGAATCCAGTGTCTTTGTTTTTACAGTTATAGCTTGGGTTAGATGTAAGTTTGCTTATCTTTTTAAATATTTCTTGTGTTTACTTCGAAAGGGTTTTGGGCGAGTCTTTGAGTTTTTTATCAGCCTGTTTGGTGTCTTTAGTGACTCCCTGTGATCCGCAGTGGGCCAGAGGTCATTTTCAATCTTGTCTTGTTTTTCACTTCTTCCCCTTTTGTTTGCTTTAAAGAAAAGAAAAGAATATTTATTTCAAGTTTTCTTGTTTGAAGCATTTTCATAAATAAAAAAATTGTTTTTCTTAGTTTGGTTAAGTAGTTGGGTTAGTTATTTTTCTTATTAGGAAAAAGAGTTATTTTCTTAAGTTCTTTACTAATTGCTTAGAACATTAAGTAGCTTGTAGTCGAGCAAACTTTCATTTTAGGTTTTCCTTTAAAAGATCTTAGAAAAAGTTAGTTATGAAAAGTTGGTTAAAGAGTTAGTTGCAAATCTTTATTGTTTACTAGAAGTAATTTTGCTTTCAATTTTGTTTACTTCTCCTTCTTCATCTCCCATACACATCACTAGTTTCACTGCCATTTCCTTGAGTTAAAACGAGCCATTTAAAACGAACGCTAATTTAAAATCAACTAGACTTTATGTTTGTAGGGTCAATCAACTAGTCTAGGCTAGAGCCTTGAATTAGGTTGGAGAGGAAACTCTTCAAGGCTTACAAACAAGCATTGGAGTCAGAGCTAGGGAGTGTAAAATGTCCATTGATGTGAAATTTATCTGAGACCCCCCTCTAACACAGGGGCTAAACACAAGGTCGTGTGAGGAAAGGTAGTGGAGATAACCCCTCCAAATTTGGACCAAGTGTAGTGGGGAACGCATATTGAGGACTTGTCATGGGATATTGTCAGTTGCATTTGCCTACGAAGCTTCATTGATCTTGAATCTGTTCAAGATCCTCAGTTGTCTTCTGGACCACTTGATTTCGATACCCTCGGTAGCTTTCGAACTTGTTATCCTACTCATTGCGATCCACCCGACTGTCGACTGTACCTTCCTGGTGATTGTTTACGAGCTGGAAACTTAGTTGCCTTGATTATAGGGACTTACACAGGTGACTGCGTGGGTATATCGCAGTACCTAGGGCAGATGTTGGGCCATGCTTTGTAGAGTATACCCGGAGGGTGCTTCCGTGTTCGAGTTTCACTTGCACTGGTAAGTTTCTCTAGTGTTGGCTGGTGTAACTATTCTTCCAACTAGATAGTGGTTTGCTTGGTTTATCTTGTAGGAACTTTTCTAGTGTGTGCTTGTTTTCAAATGTTAGTGAAATCCTTATTGTGTCGTTGATATTTTCACAAAGTGGAAGATCAAGAGCTTTGTCGATCGCAAAGGCTTCAGGACTTACCGCCAGTTGCATTAGAGCCACCACTGCCACCGTTACGGTGAATAATTGACCAGCAAGGGTCATACGAAGCGACCAGGCCATAGGAAACTGTGCCCGAGCCTGCTCCAAGAGGAGAGTACTCGAATCCGGAAGAATATACTATTTCTGACCTTGGAACGGAAGCTCTCGGGCCAGCCAACACTCTGATCACTGACTTGTTGGCGTCAATATTGGTACAAGTTGTCCCTCTGAGGGTAACACCTTACGAGCGTCAGATAATATTACAAGTAGCAATGGAAGAAAATCTTGCTACTGCATATGGGAGTCCTCATAGTCTCTCAGTGACTTCCACCACAGGGGGCATTCCGCCTTCTAATCCACCTTCTTCGGTCTAGACCACCATGGTCTCGACCACCTCTACTTCGGGTAGTGGTCCGATGTCATCTTCGGCGGAGACCACTCCTTTGTTCACACAGGGTGTGACAGGCCCTCCATTTTCATATGGGATGCCCAAATTTGATACAAACTCCATCCTTACCTACTCCACCCTACAAACCATGGGTCTAGGGGCAGGGAGCTCAAACGCTCCTTTGCAAGGGTCCATGGGGGGAACCTCAGCTCCCTATAATGTTATCCCTTACGGTGGGGGTCATATACCTCCTTCGTCCCCCTCGCTCGATGATGTTACCCAGCCACCCGTCAGTCCGAACATGAACTACAACTTGTTTGGAGCAGGAAATCTAGGACCGTCTTCTTACACCACGCTGGTGAGATCCATGTCATTCTCTTTGTTTGGTGCATTTGGTAATAACACTTTTTCGTCAGTTGTCGTCTCGATCAGGGGAAACCCTGATTTTGGACAAAACAATCTTGTGCAGGGTACTATTCCTACACAAGGGGAAAATACAGGAGTTTTCTCCTCACAAGGACTTTGGAATACTTGACAGGGATTAGTTCCCTCGTCGGGAATGTCGATCAGGGGAAACCCCTTCCATGGCCAATGGAACCCCAGGCAAGGCTCAGTACCTATGCCTGTCAGATCGACAGGGGGAAACCCCTTCCAAAATATTTGGAACACAACTTAGGGATCAATCCCCACCCAACCTTCATCATCCAATTACGGGAATCAGTCGATGATGTCCCAACAAACGCGGTATATGTACGCAGGCCAAGGCCATGGTGTTTACCAGAACCCTGGTCAGCAGCCCAATTTTTCCTGACAACCTGGTGCCAGTCAAACTCTAGGCTCCCTTTTTCCTGTACATAGTACCCAGCCCAAACTACCTTTTCTGACAACGTTACATTTTCAGGACTTGTCAAGGTTTCTTAACGACCCGATTTGTCATGATCCACGTTGGTCAACCATGACGACTAAGTTTCCCTCGGATATTCTGAAATTCAAAGGCAAGCCTGGCAAAGATCCAGGTTATCACGTGACAACTTTCCACCTATGGTGCTCGCCAAACTCATTGCGAGATGACTTTGTACAGTTGCACATGTTTCAATGCACTCTTATTGGGGGTGTCATGAAATGGTACATCGAGATCGATCGCTCAAGATACTCTTAATTTAGCGATTTGGCGATGGTTTTCCTAAACTGTTTCCAACTACCCGTGAGATACGATTTCGGCACCGAATTGTTGGATAACTTTGAGCATACCAAAGCTGATCATATCTCAGATCACATCTGAGAATGGAGGTGGAGGAAGAGTTTGATTAAGGTACAGGTCCCACCATCTTTCCTGCTGGATTGTTTCCTGAAGTCTTTGGTACCTCATTTATCCAAAGACATTGCAACGTCGGGAGTGTTTTCAAAGGAGGAGGCAATAATGAGAGCTCAACAACTTGAACTGATATACTCTTAATCTGGCTTACTCTATGAGATTTTTCCAGATGCGCCATAGTCCATCCTTGACAAGGCCAGACAAAAGTCTAGACCACATGCCAATGGTATAGTTGGTTCAACACAAGGAAATTCCATTGATCAACTGTCAAATCAATTGCAACAATTGTCGATACAATAGACAACAGCCAGCCAGCAGTCTGATGGAAAGAAAAAACAACGAAACAAGAAGGGTAAGGGGGATAAGAAACCCAACAACAATGTTGGTGGGGGAAACATAGAGAAGATAAAGTCAAATTACCCATGTAACCTTTGCATGGAAGACCACCCAACTCACCTATGCCCTCGACTTGCAGAGGCCTAGAAGTTATTGGCATAGCAGTAGCCCGTTGTGTTAATGAACCCATTTCCTCATGGGGAAAATATGACTCAAGCCTCTTCGATCACGGATGGGGGAAGTCAAGGACCCCCTCCATATTCTAGTAATCACTCAGTTGCAAACGTTTACATGATGAAAGGTGATTCTTACATAGCGACTAGGGCGCATGATTACGAAACGTCAGAATCCACTAAAAAGGGTAAAGAAGACGTAAACCCAACTGTTCCTCTCCAGATTGAGAGGACGATGGGAGAAACAATGACACGCATCCTGAAAGGGGCGTTCAAGAAAGATTCTCACAATCCAAATGCGAGGTTCACCCAGAACTACTCTGTGGTGGAGGATTTGTCACAAACCCCTTGCGTGATGTCTGCTTTGGAGGTCCTCCAGAGCTGCCCTTCGTAGAGAAAGGCTTTGTTATCCACCTTGGGTTCTATAGAGACTTGTAACCCGGGAACGATCATTCTCAATACGACCAACTTAAAACCTCGTCTCCCTTACCGCGTCGTGTTTCAGATAGTAGTGGCTTTCCCCATGAAATATTTTACCCCAAACTTTTTTCATACGGTGGTTGATGAGGGAGCCTCGATATGCGTGATATCGTTGGCATGCTGGAAGGTCGTTGGCCAACCCATTTTGTCTCTGTCACCTAATCTGCTTACTTATTTTGACGATCGTTCTTTCAAACCACAAGGAATCATCCCTTCTTTCCCCGTGCAGTTAGGAGGGAAGACCGTGTGCATCGAAGTTGAAGTGGTCAATGCACCTCTCGACTAAAACCTTATGTTAGGAAGGAGTTGGACCTATGCTATGCATGCATTGGTTGACACAGTTTTCTGGGTCTTATTGTTTCCACACGAGGGTTGGATCATATCCATTGATCAATTGTCCTTCTCCCATCCTGGCCCTTCATCGAGGGAATCCATGGTCCCGATGATTTATAACCCTCAACCTGACGTCATCAACGTAGGGGTTTTTTTGTGCCCAACATTGATGGGTACATTATATTACCCACCTCCTTCTCGCGATGTAAAACTAATATCGATTGTCCCCGACCAACCTAGGGTTGATATTTTTCAAGTTTCATTGTTCTGAATGACTTACTTTCACGATCCGTGGACTCTTCCTTCCCCATCGGCCATGATGAAAGGGACAAGGAATTCTGGCATGGACATGCCCTTGTCCGTGGTAGAAGTTGCGTACACTATTGTCCAGCAAGATTCTACCAACCCCGATCTGACTCCCTCACAGGAGTTAGATCCAGTTCTCGAGCCTATCTGGGCTCAAGGTTCCCTCGCCACTACAGATTATTTAGAATTGGTCTTGCCCTCTGATGAGGATATTATAGAGGCATTGACTGGTCTGGACAAACCCTTGGACGATCTCCATCACAGATCTTATTTCCTCCCAGAGTTAAGAAGAATAAAAGCAGGTGAATTCGTGTTGACTATGACTGGAGATAGGTCTTGTCCTATTAATCCTCTAGCTATGGATGCAGTATATGCCGAGGGTAATATGGAAACTATGGTTGAAACAATACCTATTGATATCTCCAAAACCCTTGGCGTTGTGGAGAATGTTTTCGTCGGAGCAGACTGCTCCCCCGAAGAGATTCAAATCTATATAGACTTATTTAAGGAATTTTGCAATGTTTTTGCTTGGTCTTACAAGGAAATGTCAGGCATTGATCCAATAATTGTCAAACATGAGATAACAACTTATCTTGACGCCAATCCGGTCCAACAGAATCTTTGTTTGGTGAATCCTCAAAAAGCGGCAGTTATTAAGGCTAAAGTGGAGAAATTGATTAAAGTTGGTTTCATCTACCCCGTATAGTTGACACAATGGGTGTCAAATCCCATTCTGGTTAATAAGAAACATGGTACGATTTGAGTGTGCATGGACTTCTGGGAATTGAACAAGGCATGTCCAAAGGATAATTTCCCCACCCCATTCATTGATCAAATTGTCGATGAATGCGTAGGCTATGAGGTCTTTTCATTCATGGACGGTTTTTCGGGATATAACCAGATCCAGATCAAACATGAAGACCAACATAAAACAACGTTTATCTGTCCATGGGGCACATTTTCTTATTGTAATATGTCTTTTGGCCTGAAGAATGTTGGAGCCACTTTTCAGCGGGCCATGTCTTTTTCTTTCAACGATCCTAGACATATAGTCGAGGCTTATTTCGATGATCTAGCATCACACTCTCACAAGATATCTCCCACACACCTTTGACTAATCTTTGAATGATGTAACTACTATCAAATTTGCTTGAATCCCAACAAGTGCATCTTTTGTGTGACGTTAGGTCATCTTTTAGGTTTCATAGTTTCGACAACAGGGATCATGGTCAATCCTCTTAAGGTTGAGGCGATAGTTCAGTTTCCTCCCCCATGCACAGTCTCTCAGCTTCAGAGCTTACAGGGGAAAGTGAAATTTATTCGGTGTTTTATCACAAACTATGTCAATATAACTAAAGAGTTCATGTGTTTATTGAAAAAGGGAGTCCCTTTCTATTGGGATGAAGTTGCTCAGTGCTCTTTTGAAGTGTTGAAACACGCCCTCATGTCTGCCCCTCTGCTTCGGCCACCCAATTATAATAAATATTTCTTGTTTTACTTGGTCACCGCAGAGTCGACCATCGGTATGGTCTTGGTTCAAGAGGACGATCTGCTCGAGGAGCATGTGATTTATTACTTGATTCGAGGCCTGGTTGGGTAGAAACTCAACTACTCCCGTGTTGAGAAACTCGCATTGGCAGCAGTACATGTTGTCCAACGATTATGTCATTATATCATGCTTCACAAGACCACCGTCATTGTCATTGTGAATCGATTTCAATATGTGTTGACTTGATGCATCATCGGCGGAAAGATCAGTAGATGGATTGTAATCCTCCAGAAATTTGACTTGGATTTTGTTTTCGCAAAATCCAAAAAGTCGTTGTTCTTTGCGGAACTCATTTTGGAGCTTCCAGTTGAATCAAGTGATGTTACGCTCGAAGAATCGCCTATTAAAGGAGATCTCTTTCTGATCTCATATTCAAACCCCTGGTATGGAGATATATTATTCTATCTCCAGACTTTGAAGTGCCCTGCTTCTGCTTCTCACGACGAGCGTAGACGAATTCTCCATCATGCACAAAACTATCTCATACTCTATGACACTTTGTATCGTCGAGCTGTAGATTGCATTCTTTTTCAGTTCCTTATACATGAAGAAGAAGAACTCGTTCTTAACAACTTCCACATTGGAGCATGTGGTGGTCATTTGTCTAGGTTGGCAACAACCCAAAAGATTCTATGAGTCATTTAATTTTGGCCTACGTTAATCAAGGATTGTGTCGAGTCGGTCAAGAAGTGCCACCCATGTCAGATCTTCTCTCAGAAGATGAGGGCACATCCTGCTCCCATGTTTCCCATCATTACTGTTGGTCCCTTCACCAAGTGGGGGATTGATTTTACCACATGACACCCGGCTTCAACAAGGGGGCATCATTATATCATCGTAGCGGTAGACTACTTCACAAAGTGTTTCGAGGTTATGCCAACGTTTAACAATGATGGCAAAACAACAACTCTCTTCATTTTTAACCAGATAGTAGCAAGGTTCGACATCCCAAAGGAGATTGTCACTGACCATGGCAGTCACTTTCAGAACAAAATGATGTTCGAGTCAACATCAAATCTTGGTTTGAGGAAAGAGCATTCATTACCCTACTACCCACAAGTGAATGGTCAGGTGGAAGTTGTGAACAACTCCCTCAAGAATATTCTACATCGAACAATCAATTCTGCCAAGTCAAATTGGCATTTGATGTTGTACTCGACATTAGGGGCCTACCAAACATCTGTAAAGACTGCCACCGTTTTCTCACCTTTTCAAATCATTTATGGGTTGGAAGCAGTCTTTCCTATAGAGTTCCATATCCCGTCTTTAAATTTGGCAGTAGAGTTATTTCCAGACACTTCACCGCTTGAGGAACACCTATTATATCTCGAGCATCTTGATGAGAAACATTGTGATGTAGCCTTGGCCAATGAGGCTCACAAGCAATGAGTCAAGTGTCAATATGATTGGTCTGTTCATCCTCAGATTTTCTCTGAAGGCGACCTTGTCCTGGTCTACAACCAAGATAAGGATCCCCTAGGGGTAGGCAAGTTCAAACCCATGTGGTTCGAACCTTTCATTTTGAAAGAAGTCTTGAAGAAGGGTGCTTATCAACTGGTTGACTTTGAGCGAAATGCTTTGGCGGAGCCTAGAAATGGGCTCTACCTCAAGAAGTATTACTCATAGGTTGGTCGCCTGGGTGACTTCTTGTACATATGTATAGTTCTTATACAGTTAGTTTTTGTCTTTTGTTTTATGGACATGTCATTATTTATGTCATGTTTTTCATTGTGGCAGATGTCAAGTGAATCGAAGGTGTTCTTTAGGTTCGCGTATGGCGCTAGCCGACACACTCAGAGGCTTGCTTCCGCAGCTTGGGTGATTTTCACACCTCAAGGCCAATTTCTATCCTCCGGAGGTATCTGTCTAGGTGACGCCACAAACAATGTCATCGAGTACAATGCAGTAATAGAGTTGCTTCATGATTCTTTGTCGCTCGGTATCTCTTACCTCTAGGTCTACTTATATGCTCAGTTGGTTGTGTCTCAATTAAATGGGTTTTACCCTGTTTACGATCCTACTTTACACCGATGCTTCCTTAGGGTACATATCTTATAACGTTACTTTTATTACATTACGTATATCCATGTTCCTACGAGATTAAATCAAATGACAGATACTCTAGTTCATCAAGTATTAGATTGGCATATTGCACACACATAAAAAGAAGCACTCACATACACATGTACATAAATTTGTAAATAAATGTGATCCATAAGACATCAAGATGTAAATATATGTATATATATCAAAAATTATCAGAGTACATAGGTGGGCGCAAACACCTAAAATGTAATATTCGGTATACATCACGGGGCTATTGCCCTCAAAAATATACAAAAAGAGTGCCCTTGGCACATAAAGAGTCCATCATATCTAAGCTCGGGGCCTATTGGCCCTGTTGTAGTGAACAACGGTGTTTTCCAAACGTCGGAAGAGTTGCACCCATGTCCGTGGCACCCCAACTACGTGAGGTTGCATGGATGGCGGGAGATCCTCGATCTTGGCTATGGGAACTGCATGAGTGAGCGCGGTGAGCTTCCTCTCCACCCGTCACAAAAATATCTCAACCTCTCTAGCTGGAGGTCCCCCTGCGGCTGTTGGTTCGTCGACTGTTGCTGGTACTGCCTATGGTTGAGGACATCGCATGGTCCTCAAGAAGTTTTTCGGACACACTAGGACCACATATGTACATAACAGATACATAGTTGTCAGATAC
The DNA here is from genome assembly GCA_010110895.2 of Picea sitchensis. Taxonomy (NCBI): domain Eukaryota; kingdom Viridiplantae; phylum Streptophyta; class Pinopsida; order Pinales; family Pinaceae; genus Picea; species Picea sitchensis. The sequence goes on along the minus strand of SNQJ01S0072924.1, from coordinate 806 downwards.
TCTGATTCACATAAAAATGATATATATAAAAAAGAAACTAAAAATTAAATAACTTTAAAAACAAACATACCTATCTCTCCTCGCTCCTCTCCAAGAGGTACGGACTTGTCCGGATCCCTGGAAAAGTTGATTCCAACATAGGGGTAGTCCTCTATGACTGCAATTTGTTGTTCCCACCAGTAGAATAATTTATCATCGAAGGCCTCTATGGTCCTTCCTCCCCCCTGTCGTGGAAGCAATGCTACCCACCTACACACTACTGGGAAGGAGGCCACATGCCCCCATACTGTCTCTCATGGACTCATGTTGGGTACCATCTCAAAGAAGAACGAGCACAAAATGGTACCAAACCCAAAGTTCTTGTTACTCCATCATTGACACTCTGTAATATGCATCTTCATGCATTCAAGCATGGTCGTACTCCAGTCAAATATTTGTGCATTTAGGAACTGCATTGCACAATACATGTGCGTCCGGGAGGCTTGGTGTAAGGTCGCGGATCAAGTGATCCGCCCAATAAGAAAAAATATCACCTTCAGTGATAGGTTGGTGATCTTGTGGATAAGCACTTGAGATCCTAATTTCTCTGTGTCGGCCTTGCAATGAATTCCGATCAATTCGGCGATGTTGAAGGGCCCATGGGGAAATGTACGCAAGTTGACTGGTTCCCCTCTCCTCGAGAGGCCAGTCAAGAAATATATGTCCTCATTCATTGGAGTCAATGATTTCCCCTCAAACATAAACGCCTCTACGTCAGGATGCCAATAATCCACCAAGGTATTCAACATTCTAGTTTGTGCCCTCAT
>SNQJ01S0072923.1:52054-79107 GCA_010110895.2 Picea sitchensis | reverse complement strand
CTACTCCACCCAATGGTAGGAATAGATCCTTATGATATAAATAATCTTCCATCTGCATTCTCCATAACTGATAGTTTTGGCCGTTAAATTTCTCGACCCTAAACTTTCCATATTCTGACATTGCTCCCACTCGAACCAGAAACCCTATTTTCCTGTGAGTTACCTTTCTCTTTGATACCAGTTGTTAGTAAAACAGGACCACGGAGCAATAAAATAAAACAAATTTAGAAACAAAACACAGAAGATACACAATACAAGAGAGACACAGATTTACGTGGTTCACCCAGTGTGAGCTACATCCACCAGAGAAATTGCCAGGTCCTTCCTTTATTATTATCCAACAAATGAAGGGATACAACCTACAGCAAAACCCGTTGTAACTTCCTCTTCTTTCTCTCACAGTATCCTCTCTCAGAATACAATATTCTCCATCCAAAAACATAGCCGCAATACATTTCACTCATAAAAGAGGGTTGCCTTCTAGGGAAAAAACCCTAACATAATTTCTACCGTTAGATCTGCGACCTTATAATGAACAGTCCAGATTTACTCCCCCGCATGGAAGAGTGTACATACTTATGGGGTGTAAATACTTCATGGGGTATAAACACGGATGAAAACAAGGACCTCTGAATCAAGAAGATAATCAGGCTCCACAACAATAAAAACCTAGTAAACCAATGGACCCAAGAATGTAGAAAGCACTATTGGTTTATAAAATACATGTTGGCCCAAGCCTTCGTGCACACACCAGGAAATATGTCAGACAATGATTCTTCTCAACCATCCTCTCCAACCATTGGAGCAAATTTTTCTGAACCTACACCAAAATCTCTAGAACCCCTTGCACAACATGGAATGGAACCAATCTCGGCTCAGGGAAAGGCTCAGGATGTTGTAGGAACAAAGAATATTAGCCAACTTTGGATTAAGCATGTATGACGCAACAAATAGGACCTCTCTCCTCCACTACTCAAGAAATTTGGCCATCCTCCCAAGGAAATATGGGACAACTCGTCTAGTGGAGACTCCCACTGCTATCCAGTAATTGAAGAGCATCCTGATAAAAATGCTTCCCACATACCCTATAATTAGTTCTATTTTTTATGTTTTAAGCATCTCTTGTCGTTTTTAGTCTTATAATGTTCTAATGTCAGAAAATACAATTCTTTCCACCTTACATTCTATCTACTCATGCTTTTTTGATACTATATGCCTGGTTTCCCTTGTATGGGAAGATTTTTTGATAGGATACTATAGGCCTATTTTCCCTTGCATGGGCAGGTTTTTTATGATGTTAGCTATCACCTTGGCAGGTCAAGAATGGGGGCTCTCTTCTCTCAGGCCACCTTGAATCATTCATGTATCTCCTACCTGTAAATTTTCTGTATATTAGTACAATTTAGTGCTATGGAATTTTACAAAAAAAAAAAAAATGCCTCAAAATCTTTTGATTCAAATGTTGCAAGTCGGTTGCATTAATGGTAATGAATGTAAATTATGGAAAATATGTGAACTTACTACAATGGAATAAAATTAAGCAGTTAAAGAAAAGGGAAAAATAAGGAAAATAAGGAGTCATAAAGCCCATATCTACATCACCACCCTTGAAATGAGGGTTGGGAATCATAATTGATGTTTAAAGTCTTGGTTTCTTTGCACATTATTTTGGATTTGCCTTTAGGGGTTTCTTTCATTCGTTTTCATTATTGAAAATAAAAACGAAGAAACCTCTAAAGCAAAGGATTATAATAAATTCTTTGACTTGGTGAGTAGTAACCTATTTGGTAAAAGTTGTAGAAGTTGGCCAAGATCCATTAAAATTTTAAATTAGAGCTATGTGATTGAAAAATCAGGGCCTCGAGGAAGAGGTCGGGCCTCTATTTAGCACAACTTCATAAAATTTGGCACTAAGAATAGGGTAAGATACTTTTGAATGTCATAATAAACTAAGGTACAATCATATTCCAATGATTGAATTAAGAAGATCAACCTCTCATGGGTATTCTCTCAAATATTTCAAAACAATTCGTGATTTTGTAAGACATTATGCTAGGGTTTCAAAATTGACTAAACAAAAAGAACCTATTTCCTTACACCATAATTTGTATTAAAATTATATCGACCATTTCTTGATAATTATCTTAAAATAAGGATCATTCTTTCATGATTAAGAAGTGAAACCTAAAGTACGCTTAACAACACGTCTTGAACAAACCCAAGCCATGCACCTTAGAGTGAACGAGAAGTTGAGTGTTGTAGGAAATGTTGCACCATCACCACACAACCATATACAACAATGCACCATTACCTCCCTTGATCCAACTATACTTGAATAATTGATTTCGCAATGTGAGATTATGTTTTTCATCCATCTAGGCCAACATTTGATAGTCCTTGAAGATTATGTCATTGTTTCACTAGGCATTCACATACCTTTAGTACACTCATCAATACTATTTCCCTAACATAGATAACACACAATCCATCATGTTGCCAAATTGTGTCATCCTCTACCAAAGCTTGAAATGCAATATTCACTTTAAATGTTGATTTTGTCATAAATATGACCATTTTGATTTTTTTTAATTTAAATTAAAACATCTTGAAAATTCATTATATTTATGCAAATTTAAATAAAAATATTATTATATACATTACTCTCAAATGTGGTATTTAAATTTATTTCTTATGAAAAAAAATTCTAAAATAATTTTTTTTTTATATATTTTTATTAAAAAACTCATAAATAAATATTCATTAAATAAATTTAATTAAAATTCTTTAAAAGTTACGTTTTGTTTTTTTAAGTTACACCTAACTCGCGTATTCAAAGTAATGGGAAACGAATATCATTGCAACTCTTAAGATGACATCAACATTTCCATTTAATAAATGAACCAGAGACATTAATCAAAATTTCAAAATTAATGAGAGATCTCATGCAATTATCTTCCAATAAACCAATAATTTCCTTCGCATTTCCATAGCTTAGAATTGGAAACAAAGATAATAGATAAGAAGTTTGAGAGAATATAGATTACACATTGATCTACGTGGACTCGGACTGTGACAGATTTGTAATGTCCCTAATTTATGGATAAAATAAATAATATCCAACTAAATTCTTATTAGAGAAGCATGGTCCAATACTTCACTTTGTCCCATTTTTGGCCACTGAGATTCAGAATAGAGATAAAGATAAGGAAGAAGAGGTTGAAAAGAAAGAGAGAATATCCATTGACCAATATGTCACATATTTAAATTATTATATAAATTTCAAAAATTTATTGAAGTAAAATCGATTGGTTATTTATGCAATCTATCATATAAATTTAAAATATTTATTAAGTAATATTGATTGGTTACTTTGGCAATTTATGTGTTTTAATGGAACTGACTCGATCCCTACTTGGAATTTTTTTGGAAGGCTATCAGTTATATTGGAACGGATTCGATCCTTACCTGAATTTAATTTTGGAAAAGTATGAAAATAATTAATTTTAAAATTAAAAAATTATTTTAAATATTCATATTATATTGTTAATTTATTTTTTACATAATTTAAATCAACAAATAATTGTTTACTTTTGTTTGGTGGGCAAATATTTTAACTAAACAACACAACACATAAAAACCGTGAGACCTAGATTTTGTGAGCTACGTTATTTTTAAGAGATTGAAGTTATGCGATTTGTATGCTCCAAATTTTGGGCATTTTGAAGGAAATCTTTACCAGCACTTGAAATATTTTAACTACTAATTTAGGAACATTCGAATGGTAGGATTATCAAGGTATTGAACTTTGTAAAGTCGAATAATAATAATACCAAAATAAAGACTACGAGGAAAGCGCTAACTCTGTCTAATGAATAACCGTTATTACTTTATACATATTACTAAATTATTCTAATGACTACGAGGAAAGCACTAACTCTTTCTATTGAATAACCATTATTACTTAATACATATTACTAAATGATTCTAATACATATATGGATTAATTGAATATGTCATGCAAATAATACATATAGAGTTACATATTAATTCAATATCTTCATTGTTATGATGGTTAAACTATCTTTATAAAATTATTATAATTACAAAACCATGATAAAATAGTACAATTTATCAACACCAAAATCACTTTATTTGATTTTTTGAGTTGTCATTATCATCACTATTGGAAAACAACAAACTTATTCTTTGGGATTGTCATTCCTATCACTATTGGAAAACAACATGAAATTAGAGCTAAGTTGCATACTTACTCGTTCCTATTTGAATAGTTTTCTTAAGTTTCTACCATATTAATTGTACATATCCTCTCTTCCATTATCACCTCTATTTTTGACAGAATCCATCTCTTTCACTAAACCCATTATGTTTCCTATAAAGAAAAGTCAATGTGAAGCATGGCTACGATCCAACCAAAATAAAGAGAAGAAAATAAGTTAATAACCAATCTCAATCGTCATGGTTTTAGAAGTCTACGATGTCAATAAATTAAAACAAGAACCAAATATGCACATAATCAACCCAATATGCACATAGTCATAAGGATTCACTAAATTAACATATCTATTTAATGTCAATAAATTAAAACAAGAACCAAATATGCAGATAGTCAACCAAATATGCACATAGTCATAAGAATTCACTAAATTAACATATATATTTAATGCTAACATATCTATTATCTATTTAATTGTAGTTCCATGCAGTTATTATATAATCCAACAAGTTTTCATATCAATCTTGGCAACTACACGAGTTATAGTAGTAAGGAAACCTAGATGCATACTTTGGCTAGAAAACATTGAAGAATGAATAATGCATTATTGTCTTGCAATGCTTCATATTCCTAACCTAAATTTCCAATTTTCTTCTATGGTCATGGAAATATAATCATATGTTGAAATGAAGAGGAAAATGTACTTTACAAAATAGTGTTGAAGAACAAAAAATACTCGACATCAAACAAAATTTGCAAATTTCTCAAAACATTGGCAGGCCTCAGAAGGCCCATTTGTTTTTAGCAAAATAGATACACAGGGCTTTAGCTTAAAGGATTAAAAACATTCAAAATTTGAACTAACTACTATGACATCACAACCTGACCAAAAGACAATTTAAAAACATATGTGAACTCTAAAAGAGATTACCAATCAATAACCTTTGTGAAGGAATTGCATATTCCATCGCAAGATATCTTTGTCTCACATTGTAATCCCCTACAAATCCTAAAATCTTATATAAAATTTTCATGTTGGTGTACCTTGGGGGATCCATAGTAGCTTAGTTGGTTCTTTCATTTTCTATCTTGAATTTGTGCACAAATTATGGCCTCCATTTCAAAGCAATGTGCATTCCCCTTATGTTTTCTCATGATGGCACCATGTTATTTACTTCATTTGATCATTCAATAATGTGAAAAGTATGGTGGAATTTTTAATCAACATTATTCAAGCAAACATCTCAACCAAAATTATACAAGAGAGCAAGTGGTTTCCTCAAATCACCCAAAATCTTAAAATGGTCTCCAATGATTTTCTTCATAATTCCAAAGAACTAATGTGTATCATAAATACTCTTAAAGTTTTTGTATAAGCTTAAATGAACAACCTCTATTTTCAATTGGTGCCATAATGTCCAAGCTTTACCATTGCATAAGTGATTCCTATGATTTTTTTATTTTTATTATACTCTTAAAACATAGTTCCTTCATTTATTGATTTTCTAGTGAGGTTTATATCCCAATGGGATGATTTCAATTTAATTTGGCTTGATTTTGTTTGTATAATCACTTTTAATCTCTTATCTTTCCATTAATTTTCCTTAACGGTTATCCTCCTAGGATTTTCCTTTCAATTTTGACTTAACTCTATGTCCCATTATCTAAAAGGTGCATTGCCTTCCCCCTTATGAGGTTTCCTTGATCTATTTATGCTTTTCCTTAGATTAATTTTTTGTTTCATTCGATAGTAGGAAGGGCTTGCATGTGAATTATTAACCCATATTATAACATGAATATATTGAAAACCATGGAGGGGATGTGTAAGGCCTTCTATTTCAGAGCCTCTAAAAATAATTATCTCCTACTGTAATGACTCTTTTATGTAAGAAAATGACTCTTGTATATGTGAAGTAAAATTTATATTACTAACATATCTGGAAGTAAGAAGTTTCCTTCACCGCAATTTAGATCGGGATTTTCTTTATACAAGGAATAAAATGGTAAATAGACAACATAATAGAAACTGGTATGCAGCATAATAACAACTTAGTTTAGATTTTTCTTGATGCAAGAGTAAACTGGTAAATTGGAGATATGATAACAACAACAAATTTATTACAATATTTATGAATAAATCAACTAGTAAAATACATACCTCAACCTCAAGTTCTGGCTGATTTAGTCCCTTGCTCCTTTGTCCTTGTCCTTGCCCAAACTACCCAAAACTGAATATTTTTCCTCCCAGCCAGCTAGAAACAATCTCTTCATCTCCCTATATCTAGGAAGCCTTGCGGTTTTCTGGCCCTCGATCCCAAAATCCAAAAAATCCCCAGCAATAGCAGTGTGCCAATAAAAGTCTCCCAAAATAATTTTTTCCCTTCCAATCTCCTTCTTCCTTCTTCAAGGATCTTTCCCCCAAAGAAAAGACCCCCTTCCAATTCCTCTCCCTCTTCCTTATCCTCCTCTCTTGAATCCCCCTCCCTCATTTAATCACCAACTTCCTTATCCCCTCATTAATTCCCTCACCTACCATTAAATAATAAAATAGTAAAAAGATTCAAATGTATTTATTTTAATAGTTAATTTAATTTAATTTAACAAAATATGATTAATAAAATCAAATTGCATTGTTACATACATCCACCCTTCAAGAAACTTCATCCCGAAGTTTGAGTAATTTACAATACAAGGGTAATGATACATGATTCATACATCCATATCAGATAAACACCATCGTCAATTTAAAACACTTATACATACTAGTGCCAACTCTCTTGACCAAGCTTCCCCAACAGGAAACTAGCATTCATCATCACACATCTAGGGGAGTGTGAGCTAACACCGTCCTCCCATGACTCCATGTTTCATAGGATACATGGTGGGAAATGCCTCCACCCCTCCTAATAGAACTAGGGTCAAAACCCTACCATGGACCATAAAGTGGCATAGTGTTGTTGGGAATTTTGTCATCGTATATTCAGTTCCAGGAAGTCTAGCCACCTAAAAAACATGCACTTGTTCACATATCATAGCAATGCATTTGAACCAACATAATTTCACATGAAAATATTTATACCTTACTGTTTCTCAGCCGATGTTCACGACATCAACCTTTTATTATCATTATCCTTTGGCTATTTCATATCCCATTGACCTGCAGATTAGTCTATAACACAAACTCATACATATATGTGCATTATTATCATGTACATGAATTTAATCATATCCTCAATTCGATATCCACATACCAACAAATTTAAATGTAAAAATTTTCAAGTTAGAAATAGGTTGCATAATATCCATTATAATTCAAATAATGATAAACATTCATAGAATTGACATTCACATAGGTCCATATGTATAAACTTTCAAGTGTATCATTAATAGTTTCAAAATTAATATAAAATAAGATATTATTAGGCCTTAAGTAATTCTATTTGTCTAAGTCAAAAGGGGAATTACATTGGGAAACTTTGTCCCAAAGTTGTGGTCATAAAAACAAAGTGAGGGGTGGTCTCTGCATCCTCCAAGGTAGTAGATATTGGGCTATGTTGGTCCCACTAAACCTTCATTAGATTGAAATAAGTTGAGTATGTTAATATATTAATTGTTTCTACCCCATTTAGCAGACCTCCATTTTGTCTAAACTCACATCAAATCAAGAGTAAGTTTCCTACCAGGGTCCATTCCACATTCCACAATTACTTGTCTTAAGGACTTATTTTCTCACAATTTCTCTTCATATCCTTTATACCTACATGCTACTTACCTACTTTGGCCTCTAGCCCTTTTAGTTTCATCAATTTCACTTTTCAAGATACTTTCTCTCACTAACAACCCATCATGTATTTATATACATTGTTTATCTATTATATTTTATTGTATGCACTTTTCATCTTTCTTGACACATCATACCTTCTTACTTTATTCTTATTCTTATTCTTCTTTATACAACATTTACATCCATTTTCATTTATACCTTTATCACCTTTTAATTATTCTAATATTACACCTTTTATTGCTCAAGCAATGTGATCCAGATGTATCTCAGTGGCCATCCACCTCTTCCACTGAATCACCATTTTGAGTCTGTTGTTTTGATAAACCATGATATTCACCCTTTTGATGGGGAATGGGATGTAATGTCATCTTCATTTGTTAATTGCATGCATCATTTAATGATTTCCTAGTGGTCTTATGTACATTCCTATAACATAGCGTTAATGCACCTGATCCCATTATAAATCCGCAGTTAAGTGTGCTCAGGCTAGAGTAATACTAGGATGGTTGACCACCCGGGAAGTCCTACTAATTTACATGCCTATGGGATTTTATAAACTTAGTCTGATTTATCCCACATGCATCATGGTAATTGTTCTCCTCTCACTCTCTCATATATAGTTGAGGTGAAGGAGGCCCTTTAAGCATGCAATGGAGTGTGATGTAAAGATTCTTGTGAATGAAGAGTAGCCAACATTGTAACGCCGCATATTTTGGCTTTAGGTAGCTAGAACTTTGATTTTTCTCATCTTAGTAATTCATTTATTAACAACTATTTGAACTCAACAATATTGATATAGACGTGTGACAAGTGTACATCTGGACCTAGTTATGTTTTGCATACTATTATTTTAATTGTTATATGCTCATGATGATGATGACTCTTTGATTTGCTTAAAAATGCAAATTAAGATGTGGAATTTAGGTACATGGATACTGATTCAAAGTTATGTTGAGAATGAATAACATATGTAATACATGATAAAAATAAACATACATTTCTTAGTTGAACGTCAATACATATATGGATTCTTATATAAAATTATGATGTATATACATGGATATGAGTTATTGGTGAACTAACCTACATGTTGATGAGCTATGTGATAGCCAAATGACTATAGTAATGAGGTAACATGGATGTCGTAGACATCAAGAACATACTGTATGCTATAAGTTATAATTATTATTTAATTTATGATTCAAAATATTGTTATGATTTGTGGTAAGTGTGGTTTTGACAGGACACACGAATTTCCCAGAGTGGTTATTTGATGACGTGACTCTAAGAATAGTAGTTGCACAATAGGGCTTGATGTAGGGTGTTGACCCTAACTCTATAAGGAGCAGTGGAGGTATTTCCCACCGTTTATCCTCTGAAACCTAGAGTCGTGGAAGGGATGGGTGAAGTCACGCTCCCCTAGATGTGTGATGGAGACTGCTAGTTTCCTATTGGGGAAGCTTGGTCGAGGTGTATGACATTTCCACTTATGGGTTTTATCTGGAGGTAGGTCAATATAGTTGACGCTCTAGCTTAGTCCATTAGAGGAAAGGATAAGATGGAATATGGGAGTAGGTTAGGAAGGAAGGATGCTTCAATGTTAGTTGAAAATACTGATTGGGGATAAGAGATGCCACTATTGTTTACTCAATTGGTTCCTACCATGTTTAAAACCCTATTTTGATTTCCTATTGATATTTTAAGTGTGATAATGAGTTATTGATGAATTGGTGTAATTTTTTTCAATAAGATTATTAAATGATGCATTACGTGATTTGTTGTCCTACATGTCTTGGTGTGATCATATAGGAACTATTCACTAGAGGAAATGGTTGTTTATCATTAGTACATTCATGAGATATGTGTCCACTAGTTACGCACACATACCCTATACATGTACACTAGTACAATTAATTAATGTATTAATTATTAAAGTAGATTATTAACTATTTAATTAAATGTTTATTGATTATGTAAATTATATTGCATACAAAATATCTAGAAGCATTAAATACCTTCTTTGAATTTGATTGATGCTTGGTATGATGAATTAAATGAGCATGGTAGGTTGTCATGCATGGATGATTTTAAGTATGGAAATTTATTTTAAAATGTAGAAACCCTGGCGAATCTTACTAATCCTTCATATGCCAACTTTAATACATTTGGTGATATTTTTGTAAAAATCTTCAAATTTCTAAGGATTTTATATAGTTTGTATAATATTTTGGCAATTTGAAAGGAAAAATAATTTTATCCTATAGAATTTGGGCGAATCATTTTTAGAATAGAGAATCTTTTTTGGGGAAAAAAGATGGAAAATTAGCCCATGAGCAAAATTTAGCCCCTAAAATCATCCATATTGTCATGTACATTTTGGGGAAAATTGTCAAATTTCATTTATTAGCTAGCATGAGAAGAAAGACTTTGCATTTTATTTATTGTTGTTTAATGCAAGTCATTTATATTTTAGTTTTAATTTAATATTTTCCCAAAAATCTAGATAAGGGAGGTTGATGGATAATAATGAGGGTGGTTGAGGAGACTTGGGGAAGGGTGTATGGAAACTTGATAAATAGGGAGAAGAAGTGGTGAGGATGGAGGAGGTTTTGAGCATGATGAGAGGTTGTGAAATCTTTGGAAGATATATTTATTATGATGGTTTTCTTTGAGCATTTGTGCTTTGTTGTTCTTGAAGTCACGGGCATAGAGGGCCAAGAAACCGAAAGGTTTCTTGGAGCTAGGAAGCCGTCTAGACTCCTAGTTGGCTGGGAGGATTTCGTTGTTTCACTCTGGGCAAGCAGGAAAATAATGGTTGGAAGCATCTTCCCACTACTAGCAAAGATATATTTCAATTGATGAGCTTCAACAAACCACGGAGGAGGTATTTTCATTGGTATTTTGTTGTACTTTTGTTTTAAATTTTAAATCTTAGATTTAACATATTACTTATTTCATCATGTTATTTATAGTTATCAATGAGCAAATGTAAAAGAGTTGTGGAAATCAAAATCAATGAAATGATGTTAAATAAAAGTTGTTAATACATATGTATTTAATGAATGATCAATTTCCTAACATCCTAGATTTGTGTTACATATGGTATCAGAGCTTAGGCTCAAATACTAGGGCCAAAAAAAAAAACCATCATCTTTCTATGAACTCTTCTAAATAAATAGTTATATTCGAAATTGAAAGATTTAGCATTCTTTTCATGTAAACACCTTAGAAAAATCAAACTCCTTGTTGTTCCTGAGTTTATACTTTAAGGAACTAAACTATACTGTCAAGGCATCTGAAAAGGGTAGAGAGAATTAAGGTATAAAAGTGTCATCTTTTTAAGAGAAAAGTTATGGTTGGTTTCTTAACTGTCTATGTCTAGCTTCCCAGTGTTCCTAGACGCTAATATCCCTTTCAATTACTGCCCATGAATGTTCTAATTCAACCTGGGTGCTTGATGTCTATAAGATGGTGTTAAATAAATTCAAAGCAATGCTAGTTTGATCTCAAAGGTCGGGCTCTATATTAGGTTGTCTTGTAATAGGTATAGTCATGAGGGATAAAGGTTAAAAGATCTATTACTTTGTTCTCAAGGTTTGTTATTTCTGTTTGGATTATAAGAGAAAAATTCCCAAGATTAAATTAATAATATAACAGTTTCAGAGGTTGTTTTCCATTCCTGAGTCAACTTCGTAAATCAAGTAAGTGATGGGAGAAAAACATAAAGCTGTTGAAAAATGTGAGGAATCAGTCATGGAGGAATCTCACTTTGCAACAGGAGAAGAAAAAGACAAGAGATCTCTAATGAAGCATAAAAATATAGTAATCTGAATAATCTACAGGTCTTGAACCTACTGATAACAAGCACAGAGGAAAAACTGTAAACAACTAGATAACCAAATAACTCTTAACCACAATAGATGTTGTACTAAATTGCAACTAAACATTCATCAAAGATACATAAGGGAAAGATGTTGAAAATGAAAGTAAAGAGGAACACATAACTCAAGGTTGACAAAATGTGGAATCTTCATTTGTATTTTCACTAATCACTATAAATAAGAAAACTTCTCTAGTACAAAAGGGCTGCAAAAACGCCTTTTCTAAGTCTTATGAAATTATATTTATACAAAGTTACCAATTCTTGACGGTTGGTGATTTCCTAACTTCTAGGGACTAACAGTTGCAAAAATGAAAACTAGAACCATTCACATGGTTATATTTTATTTATCTATCATCTTGATAATATGAGCCTACAGTATGACACTTCATTGGTTCTTTGAAATATCTCTTTCCTTTGGTCCAAGACATTCAATTTTTCTAGAAAATGCACTAAAAATCTTGGAGACTTTGGTATATCCTTTTCCTCGAACAGATAAAGTTTCCACTGAATTTTCAGAAGTCGGTCTTCAATCCTTTTGTCAACAAAATTAATTGATTGCAATTTTAAATTTGGCTTCACCAACCACCTGTCTATTTGGGTAACATCAATTTCTTTTAATTGTGAAATTTCAACTTGAATTTCATTCAAGTTATCCTTGAGTTTTAGTTGATGTTTTACAATATTGATCTATCCTAGTAGCCCAGGAAAATTGTCTTCTCCAATGCCTAATGATCTTTTGTCCAACAAATCGAACGTCTCTTCACAATCATCCTTGACTTCCTTGGCCATTTTCTTGCTTTCGGCTATGCTAGAATCCCATACTTTAAGCATGATATCCCCTTTGATCTGTTATGTGATAGACAATCTTGGAGTTTTTTCTACCTCTTATTTTTCCGAAAGTACCACTACTTTTTGAAAAGTAGCCTGGGCTTCTTTAGCCTCTTTTTCTTTCAAAACAATGTTATCGAAAGATTGACTTACTTCTTGGAAATAGTTCTGAACAACCTCTACTTTAGAGATCAATCTTTGTTGCTCTGCTTCTATTTTCGTATGCACCTCCAGTGCCTGGGCTTGAAATTTTTTTAAATCTATCATTTGATTTTGGATAGAATTCAATCTATTCTACATTTGTCTCACTAATTCTTCATGTTGGATGACCTGCCCTTGACTAGTATGCAACTTCTTATACATCTCATCCAAGCTAGACATGAGTAGTTGGATTTCCTGTTAGTCAACGACTCTAGCTTGTTCTAGCCCTTTTTTTATCTCCTCTCTAATATTTTTCTTAGTATTTTTTATTTGATTTTGCAACTGGGATATCATTTGATTCCTATGTTTCAGCCTTCTTTTCAGATTGTCAACTGTAAATAGATTTTATGTTTCCAAAGCTCCCATAGAGCCTACTACCTCTTTGGAGAAATCTTCCTCTTCTAGGTTCTGCTTGTCTATGAGAACTCTGTGTTTCTTTACCATTGTATCTCCTTTCAAATGCATTTTCTGTTTCACTACTGCTTTCCTCTTCTTCCTGAAAAAGTAATCAGAGGAAGGTATATCTTCTCTAGAGATAGGAGTAAGGTCACTTACATATATGAATTCTAGATGAGGAGTCCCAAAAGTTGACTGTAAAGGAGTCAATGATGTAATAGGGCTACCCAACTCCATAGATTGATTTACTCCTATTTTAGAGATATCAACAAGAATAGTTGATGATAAAGGAGGAGTCTTTTGACTCGAATTTGGAAGTGTTTCTGTTTGTGGAGATTTTTCCTTTTGTGAAGATGCTTAAGTCTTCTTTGGATTTTCTTTTGCATTATACTCATTAGAGGGATTTGGTTTGAAACCTAGGGGTATGATTCCATGTTCTGGAGGAGAGGTTACTATTTCTCCCTGCAGTATCTTAGGTAACCCACTTTGTCTTTTCTTTTGGAAAGCGAGGAAGTTGGCCTACAAGTCTAGGGATAGTATCTGGATCTTGTCTAATACCTCCTCATAACTTCTGGCCCCTTTAAAAATGTCATCATGAGGGGAATATTCATGCTCTATAATTTTCATATTGCATTGAGCCAGGTGATGTCGCACAAATTTGTATGGGTCATGCCTCCTGAACTCAACATCCACCAGTTTAACTTCGTCCAATGCCGCAACTTCTACTTTGGAATGGCCAAAGTTTAGAAACGAAAACTTGCCAACCTTTAAGGGAAAAATTGGCCAGAATTTTTTTTGGGATGCTTTAAGCTCTTTGTTGATGCCACCTATTATTATTTGATAGGCCACCTCCCTGCATACTAGTCTGTCAAGAAGGAACTTTGGAAGTGCCTGAGGAGGAATTGAGCACCCAAAAACTCTGACATAGGAAAAATTATCTTCAATAAACCAATCTGCAATCGCTCTGAGGTTTTCGACGATTTACTCTGAAATCCAAGTGGGTGCATAACCATACAAGATTTGGTGCACAGGGATCACCATGTAGTGGTAGATTTCATAAAATAAATCTTTAACATTCTCCTCCCATAGTTTGGAGTGATAAACATGAATGTGTTCAACACAGGTTGGGTTCCAACTCCAATTCATCAGGGGGAATGGAGTCATGTAGCAGACAAAATCCATAATATATGCAGACATGTAAAAAGATACAGGTCAACCTTTTGATTTTTCCATTTGGTAATCGACAATCTCCTTAGTTAGATTATCTGATAAAATTTTACCCCAGTTGAAAGTGTAGCCCTCAGCTACATTGTGTAAAATTTGCACCCATTCTGCAGGGAAATGGGTAGGGATTTTCCGCCCAAAACGTCTACATAGCATCAAAGCTATATAAACCTAGAATTCGTTTAACAGAGCTGTGGCATAAATGCCATGGGTATCATCTCTAAAGTTTTCTGGGATTCCCCACCATTCTTTGATTATACCTAGATATGTTTGAACAAATTATGTACACTCCTTTCTTTGAAATTATTCTATGAATTCGACATTATAAATGTATTTATAAGTAGGGGATAACTTATACATTACTTGGATGTGCTCTGGTCTGAACGAGACAATGACTACCTTTTGGCTATTTAGAATGCTCCTTGTCTGAATGTTGGTATTTTCTAAAGCCCATCTTATCATGTCATTGTAAGGCATGAGTCTGGGCCATGTGGCTATCTTATGGAGCTCAGATTCTGCTATATTTTTGAGTTTATTTTCAGTCTTTTTGTTTCCAAAATCATCGGGGCAATTCCTAATCTCATCCTCCAAGGTTTCAAAAATCTATCTCTAGGACTTGATTGAATCCACAACATGTGGTGTAGTATCAGATTTTACATCTCCATCTGTATTTCATCTTTCATCGACCTTCTCACTCTTCTTAGGTGCTTTTCTTGGTGCCATGATGTTCATGCTAAAATGATAGCTTGTTACAGATAAGAAATGAGTAATCTCTTTGAATGTAACTCACTTCTAGTCTAAAGGTAAGAATGAAATTCAAAATAACAAACCTTTATTAACCCTTAACATGTCTTAAGTTCAACGTACCGATACAGGCGATAAAAATTAAATTCTTTAATGGGGATGGTACGCCTGGAGATACGCACTTTACGTTAAAAATATCTTCATTAATCCGTTGTAGATACTGCTACATATCGACGATTCAAACTGGGATTTTGAAAGGAATGTTTTCGAAAACTCCCGAATAACGAAATGCAAAAAGTCGTTTAATATCATTAATCCTGTTTTAAAATTTAAGTTAATTATGCTTAAGCGCTTAATAATTTTGGGATTTCAGGCTTCGGGGTTTTATGGGTGAGAAATAATGATAAATATTTGATTTCCCGAAATGCGACTGATTAACGATTTGTTAAGTATGTTTAAAATTTAATCAATCACGATTAAAAAAGGGATTTCGTAAAAAGTGCGTTGGGACTTTCAAATGTTGTTTAAGTTGAGATGGCCGAAAAAGAAAATGAGAAAATCTTATAAAGTCGTTAAACATTTTTAATTATTCCTTTAAATTCGGTTTAACTTTTTAAACAATCACTTTTTCGAGACTTCGGTACCGGGACTTTGGAGTTGTTATTTAAAAATCATACTTCATGAAAAGACGAACCCTAAAACCCGAAATTCTTGAAAGACTTTTGACTCCTTTTTAGAACTAAGAACGGCTCCATAACCAGAGAATAATTGATTTTTGGGTTTAGAGAAGAAAATCAAAACTTTGTTTCAACATAGGGTCCATCTGGGGATCTCGTCTCCTCACAGGATGAGAAGAACATGTAGACCAAGTGCCTTTGTTGGGTAAATGGGGTCATTAATGCATCTCTGTGAGGTGCAGTTTGGAGAAAATTCAAAACGGGACTTTAAGACTGCAACCTTAACTTTGAAAACTCTTCAAAACTAAAACGTTTGGTGATCTCAAGTTAGGTTCACAATAGATTTCCTTCTCTAAAACTGACCTCGGATTTGTGTAAGATAATAAAAAAAAAATTAACCATTCTACGAGGTTTCATCTGATTATGTTCGCATCAAGGTAAAGTAATTCCAATGTTTCAAATTAGGGGATCCCATAATCTTATAATGTAAATCCAACCGAAAGAGGAATAGTTACCAGAGCATCTTGTAATTCATGTATAACAACCTATCATATATGTAGATATTGCTTCACTGCCAGCGAGCCTGTTCAGTACCCCGGTGAAGTTATCAGATTTCCCACATTGAATTTCCTTTCACCACTTCCATTGTTTTCTAGCATTTAAATGTTGAGATGAGGTCAATCATATAATGAATTTCCTTTCTTCATCTCTTTTGGACTAGATGGGGGAAATCAATAATGAATTTACTTTCACCATCTGTCTGTATTTTATTTTAATATGGAGTAAGGGCAATCAATCAGTATGTAATATACTCAAGAGAATATATGCTTAAAATTTAACAACAGAGGCATGTCAACTCACTTTAACTGCTCTGGACTAATCCTCTTCTGGCCTTCAAACATCTTTGTCTTCAGGGAAATTCTTAAGGGAATTCTTATTGATATTTTTCAGAGGCTTTCCTTGAGAGAAAAAAATCAGTTTATTCCTGTTAGATTGACTAAGAGAGTTAGGATTAATCTAGACATACTTCCAGTTTAGATAAAGTTAGAGGAAATATAAACTTTACCTATTCTTGTTTTGAAGGTTAGTTTTTGTTTTTCCAAAGCTAAGGTGAGACCTTCCTTTTCTCAAAAATCTTATGTGAAAGTATCCAGGATCAGGTGAAAAGAAAGCTTGATCATAGTCATGGGAAAGGTAAGGGGCTTCATATATTCTGTTGCAGATACAATTACTCTTAATGACTTTCTTACTCAACTCTTGTGACCTTTCCTTAAGCCCCTTTTATTACTTCTTTTATTTTTATTTTTTTTAGAAAATTTCAGTGATAATGTCAGCAACCATGAAGTTACTGTCTTACTCATTTATATCTCTTAGGACATTTAACTTGAGTTTTTAGGACAAAAATTCATTCCTTGGTAGTTCTTTGTATTTCCATCCAAAAGATTGTTTATTTATTACCTTTTTCAGAAGGTATTTAACATGAATATCCATGCATGTCACCTTTTTGATATCTCTAGTCTCTTGGTTTATCAACAACTCTCCTGTAAATAAGATAACATGATAACTATCAAGAACTCTTGTAAATCAGGAAGTTTCTTATTGCAAATTTTTGACCTATTTCGTATATATATATATATATATATATATATATTCATTTCTTAGTTGGCCTTTCGTATTTACAAAAAAATAAAAACTTACCGAAAGAAATGTAACTATAAACAAAATATGAAAACGAACTGGTATGCACAATGAGATTTCATAAACATATTACTACATGAAGTGTTTAAGGTACCACCCATTAATAGGGGTGTTAAGAATCTTTCCATCAAGATTTTCTAATAAAAAAACATTTTTTCCCTCGGAGGCTGAAATCTTGTATGGGCCGCACCAGATCTAATCAAACTTTCCATGTTTATCGACATCTTCTTTCCTGGATTCCCATTTTAGGACCAAATCACCAGGGAGTAATTCTCTACCTTTAGCTTTTTGGTTGAATAAGGCTTTCATATTATCTTGATATCTCTATAACTTTTCATCTACTTCGGCCCTATTTTGTTGAACCTCAATTAGCTGGTTTATCCTCCTTGTAATGCCATTTGGTTCTTCATTTGCGTCTTGCCAGAGTTTCATGACTGACAGTGCTAGATTTATTGGTAAAACGACATCAGTATCATATATCATATGAAATGGAGACATTACGATTGACCTTTTGGTACCTATCATGTTATCTCATAAATCATATTTTAAATGCACATGCCATGCTTTCTTATTTTCGGTCAAAACCTTTTTAATTATAGTAATTAGACTTTTGTTAGATGAATTAGCTAGACCATTACCCTATGGATAGTAAGTCGTGGAGTGTCCTAACACAATATTATATTTTTGGCAAAATCCTATCATGGCCATAGACTTGAATGCTTCTGCATTATCAATAACTATTTTTCGGGGATAGCCAAATCTGGATAAAATATTTTCCTCCAGAAAACTGATCACTATTGAGCCAGTCACATTTCTCACAGGAATAGCTTCCACCCATTTAGTGAAATAGTCCGTAGCAGTTAGAATCCATTTGTGTTGAGCACTAGAGTGTGGATGGATTTCTCGAATGAAATCAATACCCCATTCTTGAAATGGAGCTTCAATTTTAACTGGAACTAAAGGTAAAGCTGGGACTTTCTTCTTCCCTATAAACAACTAACAAGGAGTACAAGTTCGTACTTTAGTGTTTACATCCGTGAATAACTTTGGCCAGTAATACCCTGCTCTTAGGATATTATAATCATTTCTCTCCAAGCATGATGTCCTCCACACACTCCTTCGTGGAATTCATCTATAACCCTTTCTGTTTCGGTTTCTACTAAGAAACTCAGTAGGAAACCCAGGGGGTCCTTCCAATACAATTTACCATCTATAATACAATATTTTATAGTGTGAAACTTCAATGTCCTGGATTTAAGTGGGGTTAATTTGTTGGGGCATTGAAGGGTTAGTAAGTAAGAAACAATATCATGGTACCAACTTGAAGAAGAGAATTTGGGTAGGATTTTGGTTGTGGACACATCAACATCGAATTCATCTGTCTCAAAAAATCCTTCATTTTCTTGTAGATGGTTCATTCTGAGTGGCTTCAAATTTGATTCAACCATCAATTTATCCAAACCTTGAACTTTAATAAGCTTAGTTGGTTTAACTTCTAGGTCGAATTCATGGATTTTTGCTAACCATCTACCTCTCCTTTTGTCACTGTCAGGTTGAACCAGTATATCCTTAACAGAACTTGTAGGCGCATAAGCAATGATCTTTGAGTGCAGTACGTAAGTTCTGAAAGCCTTGAGAGATTTCACCATTACATAATCTTGTTTTTCCAAAATTTCATATTTCAACTCAGCGTCTATTAGAATTTTACTAAAAAATGAAATAGGTTGCTCAAAACCCTCTTCATTTTTTTGTAACAATACAACTGCGATAGTTTGTTCAGAGGAAAAAGAAAAAATCAGAAACTCCTTTGTATAATATGGGATTTCCAGAACTGGTGCTTCACTTATCACTCTCTTGATATGTTGAAATGATGCTTTTTCTTAAGTTGTCCACTTCATCTTTCTATCCTTCTTAAGCATATCTGTAATCAGTTTTACGATTTCAACAAAGTTAGGGATAAATATTCTCAAGAAATTTATTTTTCCTAAAAAAGACTGAATTTATTTTACATTTCTAGGAATATTTATTGTATATATTGCCTTGATCCTTTTCGGGTCGATTTTGATTCCATCCCTAGACACTATATGACCCAAGAGTTTACCTTCTTGCATTGGGAAATGAGATTTATTGGGACTTAGTGACAAACCAAATTTGCAAGATTTCTCGAATGTTTTCTTGAGGTGTACTAGATGTTCTCCATCATATTTAGAAAAAACAGTTAGGTCATCAAGGTAAATAACAACAAACTTATCCCATTCTCCCACGAAAGCGATGTCCATGGCTCATTAGAAAGTTGCCCTTGCATTCATTAAACTGAAAGGCATTTTTTCATACATAAAGGTACCCCAAGGGGTGGTGAACATAGTTTTTTCTTTATCATCTTGATGTACTACAATTTGATTGTAACCTGAAAAACTGTAATATACCTCAAAAACTGTCTGAAAAAAAATAAAGTGTTTGCATAAATATCCTTGAATAGTTCGAGATTCAAGCAAGTAAGATTTATGTTATAAAGCTTGAGTCTGGAAGTTTGCAAGAGTCCTTACTGTTGTCAACTGTCATTACCATTCAACTTAAAGTTTTTTGATCGACGATAGGTGTTTACTCCTCATTTCAAAGTTTATTTCAATTCCTGTAATTATAATTACTTCCCTATCTGTTTGTACCTATAACCATTACCACAGTCTTAACAACACAAACGACTTTGGGACTTTATGGCCAAGTACTTACGCGTTAGACCCTACAAATAACCCATTACCATATTTTTACAATAAAAACGACTTTGGGGTTGATGGCCTAGGCCTCATGCGTTAGTCCATACACATAATCACACAATGAAAACGACCAAATGGACTTAGGTAAAGGTAGAGTATTAGTCTATACTCCTCTGCGAAAAGTTGAAATATAAACAGATCCCTATAGTTTTTTTCTTTTCAAAATATCCAGATACAGGATAGTGGTTAGGTAAGGCCTTCTAGTTAAAATTAGAGTACAAATATTTCATAATCCTTCGATCATATTCAAATTCACCTACACCGTTGGATTGCAAGTACTGGGTCTCATGCTTATTCCATATGCCCACTGGCTGTGACCATGGGCCTAATCCAAATGTCTTTCACATTTCGGCATTTCGGCAAGTCACAATCCCTGAAATGAAGCCAGAACAATGGTTCACAAAAACTTCATAATCTGATCCCTTCTTTTCTTAATTGAACGGCTAACGAAATTTCAGCGTTTTTACTTTCGAGTCATCATGACTCCAAAATTATAAAATTCATGATCATAAAATCTCTAAAGTGATCAGACGATTCACATAACCCACTGTGATGGATGGTTGACAGGATTTCGGAGTTTTTCCTTCCGGGTTTTTGAGACTCACAATAGTCCCCTTTTGGCATTTCCCGGTCTGCGAAACTCCGAAATGGAGTCTTTGACATGCTGTGATCTTTCACATTTTGCGATTTCATCATCCTTGTTGTGAGTGTCCTTAACACCTCCAACCCCTGGTATTCAAAAATTTGAATTGGTGATTCAGTCGTGGTTTCTCATTTGTTTTAATGCCCGTTCCCTTGACTGTGAGACGGTACTACCCGAAAAAATCTAATACTCCTAAGAAAGAAATTGTTCCAGATCTCCTTAAGGTTTCGCAAATTTCTAAATTTGTTACAGAGTTTGACTGTGGAAAGGGTAGACCACTCTTTATATAAAACAAGGGAAGCATAAAATATTCTAATAGGCGTCAATTCCCATGGTTGTTTTAGCATCTGGTAAACAAAAGGGGTTTTCAGATTTCCTTAACTTTCTAATGTAGATAGATTACTTCCAGTTTGTGTTTTATTTCCCAATATGTATATATGTGTATAATATATGAGTGCCCAGGTGATCCATAAGGTTCTTGCTATTTCATATTTCTCTTCAATTCTTAAATGTAAAAGATAGGAAGTCTCTTTTAAGATGCATGATGGTTTGGAATTAGCGATACATTAAATGTTTCCTTTCGGCACAAATTTACTCAACTTCGATTTCTCAAATTTAGATCTATTTAATACTTCAGTCATAGAAATAAACCTATATCTATACAGATTGGTATTCTTCAAGCATACAACGTATCCCAACATTTCGAATTCAAATTAAACCTATATGAATGCTCAAATTTAGAAAATTTGTTTAATACTTTCATATACAAAAAGTTTTGTACTTGTCATGCCATGTACATAGTGACTTGTGATATGATCTATTATTTCTATTCTACCTCTATCCTGGATGAAGATCCTCCATCATTTTTACCAGTCCATTCATTACAGTATTAGAGTTGTTCCTATAATAAATAATTCCTACTATGTTCCTACAATTTTGTGAAAAACAAAGGTCAATAGGGTTTTGGCGATTACAAATGCCAAACACACACACAAAAAAAGACCGCGTTGTTTGTCGAAACGCGAAATGCGGAAAAGACTGTGGGACCAACACTTTGGGGTTTCAAGGTTTGGGATTTCATTGTTTCAAATGCTAAATACCAACACACAACAACTCCCGAATTGCGAAAAAGTGAATGGAATGTGGGACCAACACTTCGGGGTTTCGGGGTTCAGAATTTCGGGGTTTACGAACACCTAATTCACAAACAAAATGAAATAGGAAATACCGAATTGCAAAATGAGATTAGGGTGTGGGCCCAACAATTTCGGGTTTCGGTGTTTGGTAAAGAAAGGAACTCTGCATATATGTAACAAGCAAGTCCCGAATGCCGAAATATCAATTCTGTATTACAAAATTCCGAAAATCTAAACTTATGAGTTTATACGCATAGAATCTATAAAAGGGTACAATAGGACAACGGTTTTCTGTATAAAATAATTTCTATTATATTCACTTAGAGTCTCTTTTAATCAATGTATTAGACACCAAGAGTACTAGATCTGTGCATCATGAATATAAATTTCACTTCCATAAGAGTTTGGTAATTATATACCGATGTTCTGTGGGATCTATGTTTGATTTCCTGGGAATTTGACTATCTAATTTTTTCCCCATTGACGTTAATCTCCCCTATTTCTTATGTACTTATATAAATATAATTATAGGTGCTTCCATCTAGCATTTTACTTACATGAGGGACAATTCTAGAGTTGGGATGTCTATTTCGAACTTCGCGACAACAGACAGATTATATCCACGAAAGTAATTTTATCTTCCGTAACAAATATATATTTCAGCAGTCAGATGTGAACATTCCAGCAGATGTATTATAAATATATATATACAGATTTCCTTCACATATATTCCTCGCAACGAACATATATGATCATTCAAATAGTTTACATTACTGCAATTAGATATAATCACCCAACAGATACATTACATCAATCATACATAAACATTCAAAAAGAGAGAGGTGTAGATCAACATATCTGAATCCAATTTGTGGGAAGACAAAGGGAACAACCATGTTCCTCCTAACCATAGAATAGGGCAACCAAAATCACTTGCCCGATTCACCCCCTAGCCTGACCATGAATCCATGAGGGCGAACTTGGAAAACTCCTCCTCCGTAATTTCCTTCAACTTCAGTCGATTCCTCTTGCCTCACACTTACTCAGTAGTGGTCATAACAGAAATAAAATCAATAGTCTCTTTTCCTAGCATACTTGGCAGCGTCCTGCCTCCTCACATATGCTATTTATCAATTTTGCCCAGGTCTTTTTCCCTCCCTTGGGAATTTTTGCAGCTGTCTAAATCCATGATTTTCAGTGGCTACCAATGGCCAAATCACTAATTTTCCACTTCTAATAATCAGCCCAGAGGTAGTTCCAACATGTTCCCCACTCATGGAGTCATGGTCAGCTAAATTTAACATGGTTGTTCCATTTGTCCTCCTGCAATCAATATAAAATATTATGTTTCCATACAAGTGTCATAGTCAAATAGTTAGTTGGGTCAAATCAGGTCTCTGCCCAACAGTCAAAATAATTAATTACAATTACCAAATTCGAAATTCAGAATTGCCATAAATGGCAAAAATTTTCCAAATTCGAATTTACTAAAAACAGAATAAATTTCATATGAGGGAGAACTTGGAAAATATTATCTTCATATATGTCCTACAACTACAACAGTGTTTCCCTTGCCTCACACTCAAGCAATGTTCATAACAACAAGTAAATCAAAAGTCTCCTTTCCTAGCATACTTGGCAGCGTCCTACCTCCTCTCATATGCTATTTATCATTTGCCTACATCTTTTCCCTCCATTGGGATTTTTCGCATCTTTCTAAATCCCTGATTTTTAGGGGCTTCCAATGGCCAAATCATTGATTTTCCACTTGTAATAATCAACCCAGAGGTAGTTCCAACATGTTCCCCACTCATGGAGTCATGGTCAGCTAAATTTAACATGGTTGTTCCATTTGTCCTCCTGCAATCAATATAAAATATTATGTTTCCATACAAGTGTCATAGTCAAATAGTTAGTTGGGTCTAATCAAGTCTCTTCCCAACAGTCAAAATAATTAATTACAATTACCAAATTCGAAATTCGAAATTGCCATAAATGGAATTTTTTTTCTAAATTCAAATTTACTAAAAACGGAATAAATTTCCAGCAATTTTAAATTTCAAAAATATTTTATTTTGGGGGATGTCACATCCTTTCCCCCTTCAATAAAACATTGTCCTTAGTGTTTGTTCATTTCCTGGAACATGATTGGATGAGATTTCTGCAAATCTCCCTCCAACTCGCAAGTGGCCTCCTCAGGACTAAAGTGCTTCCATTGCACCTTTACCTGAGTGATGGCTTTGTTCCGAAGTGTTATTTATCTCTGGTCTAGAATGCGCAAGGGTTCCACCTGGAACTCACCTTCAGGTTCTACCTGCACCAAGTTTCAATCAATCCTATGAGTAGGGTCATGAATATACTTTTTCAGCAATGAAACATGAAATACATTATGAATTCTTAGATTAGTTGGAAGTGCAAGTTGATATGCTATGGGTCCAATTCGAGCTAGTATCTCGAAGGGCCCACAAAACCTGGGTGCCATCTTGGCACAATTCCCTAACTTCAACGAGCTCTTTCGGGCTTTGACCTTCAAATAAACATGGTCTCCTACTTGAAATTCCAAGTTTCTTCTTTTTTGATCTGCATAGCTCTTCTATCTGTTCTGTGCTTCTTTCAAGTTATGTTGTACCTTTTTTACCATGTTCTCCATTTCTTGGAGCATCTCTGGTCCAATCATGAGTCTGTTAGCTGGGTTATCCCAGCTAATTGGAGTCGTACACTTTCTTACATACAGTATTTCGAAAGGTCTCAACTTAGCCGAAGTTTGGTACCCATTGTTATATGAAAATGCTACCAAGTGTAGGTAGTCTTCCCACTTGCTTGGTTTTGTTCTTACGTACATGCGAAGCATATCCTCTATGATTTGGTTTGTCCTTTCGGTCTATCCATCCGTTTTTGGATGATAGATTGTACTGAAATTCAAGTTAGTGTTTATCCCTGCAAACAATTCCTTCCAAAAAATGAATGTAAATTTTACGTCTCTATCTGAAATCACCATTTTAGGAATACCATGCAATCTAAAAATTTCTTTCATGAATATTTCAGCAATGTTATAGCTTTAAAAGTAGACTTTACAAGAATAAAGTGTGTAGACTTACTAAGTTTATCGATTACAACCATGATAGAATCATTCTGTTTCTGGGTTTTAGGAAAACCTATTATAAAGTCCAGTGATATAGTCTCCCATTTCCATTCTGGTACTGGTAATGGTTGTAATAGGCCAGCTGGATGCTGGTGCTCGGCCTTAACCTACTGACAATTTTGGCACCTAGCCAAGTATTCTACTGTTTTTCCCTTCATACTATGCCAGAAAAATAGTTTTCTAAGTGTTGTTATTGTTTTCTGGTAACCTGGATGGTGAGAATACGGTGTCTTATGCACTTCGTCCAAAATTGTTGATTTCAATTCTGTTGAATCTGGTATGTAAGGTCTGTTTTTAAGTCATAATAGTTCTTTCTTGTCGATGATTAGATCTGGTTTTTCAGAGTTGGCAGTACTATTTTGTAATTCTGTCATTATCTTAGTGTAATTTCCGTCGTTAATACCTGTCGTCCTTATTCTTTGTTCTAGATCACTTTCTGCCCTGCTGATGTTTATCTCAAATAACCCATGTACTCTTCTTCTTAAAGTGTCTTCTACTTTATTTTCCTTACCCTTGATATGTCTGACCTCGAAGTTGAATTCGGTCAAGAAGGCTAGCCACCTTGCTTGTTTTGCATTAAGATCTGGTTGGTTAAACAAATATTTCACCCCGCTATTATCCATCAATAGTAGGAACTTTCTGCCCATTATATAGTATCGCCACAATTTTAAGGCATGTATTACTACTGCCAATTCTAAGTCATGAGTGACATAATTTCGCTCGTGTTCTTTTAATTTTTGGCACTTGTAACAAATCACGTGCCCTTCCTGAGTTAGGACACCACCTAGTCCCTCTTTACTTGCATCAACACAAACTGTGAAGTCTTTATCTGGGTCAGCTACCTTCAAAATGGGTGTCGATGTCAATAATTATTTCAGCTTGTTAAAGCTGTATTGACAATTTTGCAACCAGTTAAACTTGGTTCCTTTCTTTTGTAGTGACGTGATAGGGTAGGCTATCTTGGAAAAACCTTCTATAAATATGCAATAATATCCAGTGATTCCCATGAATGACCGGATATCTACCACATCCTTAGGTATTGGCCATTTCATAATGGCTTTTATCTTTTCCGGGTCTACGGAAATACCTTATGAGGAAATGACATGTCCTAAATATTGTATTTCTTTTTGATAAAAGTCACATTTGTTGAATTTTGCGTATAGTTTGTGTTTCCTTAATGTTTGCAGAACTATTCTTATGTATTCATCATTTTCCTCCTCTATTTTAGAATAGACCAGAATATCGTCTAAATACTACTACGAACTTGTCTAAGTACTGACTGAAATTGTTGTTCATCAAGCACATAAATGTGGTTGGTGCGTTAGTGAGTCCTAAAGGTATGAATACAAACTCATAATGTCTGTATCTTGTTCGAAAATATGTTTTGTTTATGTCCTCATCCTTTATCCTAACTTGATGATAACTGAATCGTAAATCCAATTTTGAAAAGATCTTGGCCCCACCAACTTGATCAAACAGATCATTTATCCTAGGTAAGGGGTATTTGTTTTTAATGGTCATTTTGTTCAGTTTTCTATAATTGTTCAGAACCAAACATCAATATAGCATAGAAAAACCTCAAGAAAAGTACTCAACGCCTTGAAAAAGAGATAATATCAGATAATAAGCCTCTTCGAGGGGGCAACCTCCTTTTACCCCACTTAAATGTTCAAGTACAAGATGATTCAA